>OY986049.1:29603450-29908455 GCA_963920205.1 Stenodema calcarata | reverse complement strand
ATCATAGTAACAATGTAAAGAACAAGACAATACGAAAATTAAATAATTAACTTATACACAAGAAAACATTACGAGGACTTAACAATGCAGAATTATAAACAGCTATTTAATAGTTTTTTAAAATTTGACAGGCTGGAAAACGAAAAAATATTTATTTTCTTTTTGGTATAGAGTTCTGAGGGCAGTTACATAAGCATTTCTCCTGTAGAACTCAGTATTTATATTAGGAAGAATGACACGGGAATTATTGTAGTTACGAGTAACAGACGAAGATAAAAGAGGACGTGGATCAACTTTAGCGCCAAAAAGATGTATGCAAGATTGAAAATGATAAATTTGATTAATATTTTTAACTTCAAAAGATTTAAACAAAAGTGAGGAAGAATATCTAGAGTTTTTATTTAATATAATTCGTAATAATTTATTTTGCACGATTTGCACTTTCTTAACAGCTGACTTAGGCGCGTAAAAATTGAGTTTTAATTTCGGCATAAAATGCCGCCCGCGACCGCTCAAGGGAGTAAAAATTGAGTTTTAATTTCGGCATAAAATGCCGCCCGCGACCGCTCGAGGGAGTATTGTATTGTATTCCTTTATTGGCAAAATAGTTAAGTATATAATAAAGGAATACAATACAATACTCCCTCGAGCGGTCGCGGGCGGCATTTTATGCCGAAATTACAACTCAATTTTTACTCCCTCGAGCGGTCGCGGGCGGCATTTTATGCCGAAATTAAAACTCAATTTTTACTCCCTCGAGCGGTCGCGCGCGGCATTTTATGCCGAAATTAAAACTCAATTTTTACGCGCCTAAGTCAGCTGTTAAGAAAGTGCAAACTTCGTGCAAAATAAATTATTAACGAATTATATTAAATAAAAACTCTAGATATTCTTCCTCACTTTTGTGTAAATCTTTTGAATTTAAAAATATTTAATCAAATTTATCATTTTCATCTTGCATACATGTTTTTGGCGCTAAAGTTGATCCACGTCATCTTTTATCTTCGTCTGTTACTCGTAACTACAATAATTCCCGTGTCATTCTTCCTAATATAATACTGAGTTCTACAGGAGAAATGCTTATGTAACTGCCCTCAGAACTCTATACCAAAAAGAAATAAATATTTTTTCGTTTTCCAGCCTGTCAAATTTTAAAAAACTATTAAATAGCTGTTTATAATTCTGCATTGTTAAGTCCTCGTAATGTTTTCTTGTGTATAAGTTAATTATTTAATTTTCGTATTGTCTTGTTCTTTACATTGTTACTATGATAAATTTTTGTTTTTGTTAATTAACGTTTATGTCTTAGGTTATTGCATCACCTGTGTGCTGCTGTTATAATAGTGATAGATGAACTCCTCCGAAGAGCACAAGTTCCCTTGAACTTATTCTTCGGTGGGCAATAAGTTGTGAAAATGATACCGATTGAATTATATACTTAACTATTTTGCCAATAAAGGAATACAATACAATACTCCCTCGAGCGGTCGCGGGCGGCATTTTATGCCGAAATTAAAACTCAATTTTTACTCCCTCGAGCGGTCGCGGGCGGCATTTTATGCCGAAATTAAAACTCAATTTTTACTCCCTCGAGTGGTCGCGGGCGGCATTTTATGCCGAAATTAAAACTCAATTTTTGCGTTTTTTTTCGTTTTCCAGCCTGTCAAATTTTAAAAAACTATTAAATAGCTGTTTATAATTCTGCATTGTTAAGTCCTCGTAATGTTTTCTTGTGTATAAGTTAATTATTTAATTTTCGTATTGTCTTGTTCTTTACATTGTTACTATGATAAATTTTTGTTTTTGTTAATTAACGTTTATGTCTTAGGTTATTGCATCACCTGTGTGCTGCTGTTATAATAGTGATAGATGAACTCCTCCGAAGAGCACAAGTTCCCTTGAACTTATTCTTCGGTGGGCAATAAGTTGTGAAAATGATACCGATTGAATTATATACTTAACTATTTTGCCAATAAAGGAATACAATACAATACTCCCTCGAGCGGTCGCGGGCGGCATTTTATGCCGAAATTAAAACTCAATTTTTACTCCCTCGAGCGGTCGCGGGCGGCATTTTATGCCGAAATTAAAACTCAATTTTTACTCCCTCGAGCGGTCGCGGGCGGCATTTTATGCCGAAATTAAAACTCAATTTTTACTCCCTCGAGCGGTCGCGGGCGGAATTTTATGCCGAAATTAAAACTCAATTTTTACGCGCCTAAGTCAGCTGTTAAGAAAGTGCAAATCGTGCAAAATAAATTATTACGAATTATATTAAATAAAAACTCTAGATATTCTTCCTCACTTTTGTGTAAATCTTTTGAATTTAAAAATATTAATCAAATTTATCATTTTCAATCTTGCATACATGTTTTTGGTGCTAAAGTTGATCCACGTCATCTTTTATCTTCGTCTGTTACTCGTAACTACAATAATTCCCGTGTCATTCTTCCTAATATAAATACTGAGTTCTACAGGAGAAATGCTTATGTAACTGCCCTCAGAACTCTATACCAAAAAGAAATAAATATTTTTTCGTTTTCCAGCCTGTCAAATTTTAAAAAACTATTAAATAGCTGTTTATAATTCTGCATTGTTAAGTCCTCGTAATGTTTTCTTGTGTATAAGTTAATTATTTAATTTTCGTATTGTCTTGTTCTTTACATTGTTACTATGATAAATTTTTGTTTTTGTTAATTAACGTTTATGTCTTAGGTTATTGCATCACCTGTGTGCTGCTGTTATAATAGTGATAGATGAACTCCTCCGAAGAGCACAAGTTCCCTTGAACTTATTCTTCGGTGGGCAATAAGTTGTGAAAATGATACCGATTGAATTATATACTTAACTATTTTGCCAATAAAGGAATACAATACAATACTCCCTCGAGCGGTCGCGGGCGGCATTTTATGCCGAAATTAAAACTCAATTTTTACTCCCTCGAGCGGTCGCGGGCGGCATTTTATGCCGAAATTAAAACTCAATTTTTACTCCCTCGAGCGGTCGCGGGCGGCATTTTATGCCGAAATTAAAACTCAATTTTTACGCGCCTAAGTCAGCTGTTAAGAAAGTGCAAATCGTGCAAAATAAATTATTACGAATTATATTAAATAAAAACTCTAGATATTCTTCCTCACTTTTGTGTAAATCTTTTGAATTTAAAAATATTAATCAAATTTATCATTTTCAATCTTGCATACATGTTTTTGGCGCTAAAGTTGATCCACGTCATCTTTTATCTTCGTCTGTTACTCGTAACTACAATAATTCCCGTGTCATTCTTCCTAATATAAATACTGAGTTCTACAGGAGAAATGCTTATGTAACTGCCCTCAGAACTCTATACCAAAAAGAAATAAATATTTTTTCGTTTTCCAGCCTGTCAAATTTTAAAAAACTATTAAATAGCTGTTTATAATTCTGCATTGTTAAGTCCTCGTAATGTTTTCTTGTGTATAAGTTAATTATTTAATTTTCGTATTGTCTTGTTCTTTACATTGTTACTATGATAAATTTTTGTTTTTGTTAATTAACGTTTATGTCTTAGGTTATTGCATCACCTGTGTGCTGCTGTTATAATAGTGATAGATGAACTCCTCCGAAGAGCACAAGTTCCCTTGAACTTATTCTTCGGTGGGCAATAAGTTGTGAAAATGATACCGATTGAATTATATACTTAACTATTTTGCCAATAAAGGAATACAATACAATACTCCCTCAAGCGGTCGCGGGCGGCATTTTATGCCGAAATTAAAACTCAATTTTTACTCCCTCGAGCGGTCGCGGGCGGCATTTTATGCCGAAATTAAAACTCAATTTTTACTCCCTCGAGCGGTCGCGGGCGGCATTTTATGCCGAAATTAAAACTCAATTTTTACTCCCTCGAGCGGTCGCGGGCGGCATTTTATGCCGAAATTAAAACTCAATTTTTACGCGCCTAAGTCAGCTGTTAAGAAAGTGCAAATCGTGCAAAATAAATTATTACGAATTATATTAAATAAAAACTCTAGATATTCTTCCTCACTTTTGTGTAAATCTTTTGAATTTAAAAATATTAATCAAATTTATCATTTTCAATCTTGCATACATGTTTTTGGCGCTAAAGTTGATCCACGTCATCTTTTATCTTCGTCTGTTACTCGTAACTACAATAATTCCCGTGTCATTCTTCCTAATATAAATACTGAGTTCTACAGGAGAAATGCTTATGTAACGGTGTTTAATAACTCGGGTAATGAGGGTAATAGGTCGGTTTGTGTGGACACATTGTAATATTGTTAATAACATTAATAGTAATGATGGGGGATGTCGAGGGTCGGTCAAATGATATCAATAGGTATATCATTTGACCAACCCTCGACATCCCCCATCATTATTCTTACTGATGGTCATCACACACAACAAACATTAATAATACATTATAATATAATATGTTATGATATTTTTAATAACATTAATAATATACATATATTATGCTATCCGTAGTAATTTCGCCTAATACGAATTTGCTATAACATAATTTATATTTGAGAAGCCTAAAATCATAATTATAGTTTCAAACGTAAACGTTGTTATAATTAGAAGTCGTGCTAACGTTCGGGCAGCCAACAGGTAAGTTGAAACATGAACGCTGCTCATCGCTCGTTCCCCCGTCGGAAAAATGCTTTCTCTCCAGATACCCATTAAAATACTTAAAACATGAAATACGCCGGTAAGTCGAACCGCAGCGCACGCGGGGGACTCGAATCCCTTCTACCGCAGTAAAGTCATTTCCCCGTGTCCAATCTCCGCGACCCCTCATCTCATCTAAGCCCCGAACACTAGGTGGAGCTAATTAACTCGACCCCCGCACCGTTTTATAGTTTGTAGTTTCGACTGGTTTTCTTTAATAGTCGGTAACCTCAATCATAACTCGTTACCGACCGTTAAAGGTTTTTTTTTCTCCTCGGTGGATCCTGAGATCGTAAGTATAATTTCGGGAGCATCGTAAACGTTAAATACGTCTGGGTCATCACATTATGGGACTGGGCCTCAACCGGAAACCTTAAGTTCCGTTTAGGTCGTTGATCCGAATAATTCCAGTTGGTTCAATGAACATTTGTTATGAGATGTTAACTTTAAGTGGAAATTTCGACAGTAGCAATCTACAGCTGAAAAGAGGCCATTTAAAAGACGTCATGCAGAAGCTCCAAGAAGCGGATCTAACAGGTTTCTACACTTTATTATTTTTTTATTGAGGTTTATTATTTTCTGTTGAGATCACAACGAATGTAAACCTGAATACTCTATACAAGGAAATAATAAACAGTTGGCGACAAAACGACGAAAAAACTCGATAAAAGTAAATTTTGACTCGAACAGAGCTGATAATGTGGGACGAAATGAACCTTTGGGAAGATCAAGATTCGATTCGGAAACGACAAAAAACCAACTTAAATTCGAACTGAGATGAAATGGACCTTCGACAAGATCAAGATTCATCTCGAAAACGAACAGAAAACTCGAAAAAGTAAATTTTATTTTGAACTGAGCTGTGAATTTGGGATGAAATGGACCTTCGAAAAGGCCAAAATTTGTCCCACAAAAAACTCGAAAATCTAAACCTCTCTATACAGGAAACACAAGGTGGCAAACAGGGCCGTCGCATGGGTGGGGCGACCGAGGCAAAAGTAGGTACCTAATACAAAAAAAGTAAGTTTGAGGTACATGCATAACGTATTTTGGAAAGTTATATATAACTAGAAATGTCGTTGAAATGGTGTTGACACTACTTCATAAAACTAATATGTGTACATATGCCTAAAATCCTTTTAAGAGAAATGGACTTACACGGTGACTAAAAAATCGTTGAAAATGTTTAAAATTGACCAAAAAAACAGCGTTGTGTTCACACTAGGCTGAGCATGAACCATGAAACTGATATTTAAAACATGGAAATTTCATAGAATTGTTAAGACTGTCCGGAGCGTTCAAAAGAGGGCACGAAGGTAGAAACGGAAAAAGTCGTCAACATGAGCGTGAATCAGATGGTGGAATTTTACGACCATTTCCATGCTCAGGAACTGCTGCTTTAAACATCGTTTGGTTTTGTTATATATAACAAAACCAAACGTTGTTTAAAGCAGCAGTTCCTGAGATAAATCGATATATCGGGTTTCGTATTCTGAGATAATTTTCGGAAATGAGGTTATTTCGAATATTGATCCAAAGAACCGTCTCGAACGAACACACCATAATATTTCGTATCATTACTCCAATTATTTCGTATGTACATAGACCAGTGATCCAGACAGACTGCTGATCTACGACTAGGTATAAAGGAAATAGCGAGTTTTCTTTTTCTCTAGAATCATATATATATATATATGATATCGTATGTTCTTCTATAGAGATATCGTATGTTGATATCTCAACGAAGATTTTTCTTCGTTCTCGCACAATACCGCCGGAAGGCAATACGGGAACTCGGTTGGAAAAGTAAAAACCCACCTACGAGAGCGGCGGTCGGAGCTGGTGCTTTGTCAAAGTCAGTAGAGCTGGTGGCACAGCGGGGATCTCATGGATGAGCGGCCTTTTGCCGAAGAATATTATTTATCTGAGATATTTTATCGGTTTGCCGTGTGAAATTCCTATTTCGGTCCTCTAACACCGCTCTCTGACTGGGTAACAACGAGCGTGACCCGGAAAAGTGCGGATTAAGGTCGGATCTGTAATTTGGTGCAGAAGTGCAGCATCAGTTGGTTGGTGCAGAAGCGATTCTTTATGTCATAACTTAATCTTATTTTGCGCTCTGCTTGATATGCTCACTAAGTGCACCAGAGGTCGAAGTCACAGTTTCTCCCGAAAATCGAACCCTGGCCTGGTGAGATGCCAAGTAGGTACTCAACACGGTAGTTGACGATGCTAACACTACTCCTTTCACATCGTCTGTCAGGTGTGATTGCATGCGCCTACAGGACAGTATCAAAACCAGCAATTCTCGTCCTGGCTAGTGTGATACCCATACAGCTGCTGGCTGCAGAAATTTATAATATAATATTATATGACATAATATGTCATATAATATTATATTATAAATACGGATTTTTTAGCAAATTTGAGCTTTTTATCTCAAGTCTCTATAGAATTGAGATAAAAAGCTCAAATTTGCTCAAAAAATCCGTCCTGGCAATCGAAAGGCTAAGTTCGTAGATGGGCAGAATCGGGCCACACTAAGGAAGGGTTTTGGGGAGTTTAAGGGGGGGGGGGATACCCATAAATTCCCAAAGTGAAACATTCTGACAAGTGACACCTCATTTTAAAGTTTTTTTCCATGCTGAACATGATAGTGACTTCAGAATTTTGATATCTTATTCCGTACTCAAACTGGAGCACTTTGAAGATGAAGAAACGTGGTTGATACTTGTCATTTTCTTCATGGACATCAAGTCCTCCAATGGAGACATTTGACATAAAACCAGTTATTTCTTCAAAAATTCGCTCTTTTAGCCATGCTGCATGACTGTATTTAAAAAAAAAAAAATTAATTTCGGGCAAATAGGTCTAAGAAAAAGTGCAAAAAACGAACTGCAGAAGACTGATTCGTAATGTCGAACATTGAGGATTTTCTATTTCGTTATGGATCACAAAACTGTTATTGAAACAATTAACAAAAAATCCAGTCATGCACTATCAGTCATCCACTATAAGAGCGAATTTTCGAAGAAATGACTGGTTTTATATAAAATATTTCTATTTCTATTTTCTACTGGTTGTTTTTAAACAAATTTTGTTTCCATTTCCATTTTTTGCCGAGTAACACCTCACTTTATAGATTTTTCTACGGTGAACACTATGGTTTAGAACGGATATCGAGTTTTAAAAATTCTGGGCCGAGAACAGTAGCTTCCTTTTCTTCGAAAATTCGCTAAAATGAAGAAACTTAGCTGTTTTGCTGTGGTTTCAAGATCGATATTTTCGTCAAGTTCTTTGCTTAGTGTAGAATTTGAATAATAACATGTTTAAATGGGTTTTTTTTGTATACATTTTTATTGGCTCAAGATAAACTTTTACGCCATATTGGGTAATACATGTCCACTAATACATGTTTTCAGTTAACTGATGACACTAAATCTATGTATATAATAAAATCGTGTCTGTCTGTTTGTTTGTCTCATCATCAATTGAGAACGGCTGAACGTAGAAAGTTGCGGCTGGTACCATTTGACGCAGAATTTATCTGGGAAGGTTTATGAAAAATCCGCGTTTAAATCTGTCCATCCGTTGAAACGCTATGAATGAAATACTACTAAAAAACGCGTTATAATCACTTCTATGAGGACGTTTATGAGTATAACTTTTGAACGGTTGAACGTAAATCCGATTGTAAGTAGGCTCTGGATTCAGCTCGACGAGTACTGGTGTTTCAGGGATTTCAAAACTACTTGACCGATCTGAATGAAACTTAAGGAATATGTTGAGTGAACGTTGGGGAAGGTTAAAGGGGGTGTCTGTCCTAAAGGGGGTGTCTGTTCTACCGGTGCAGCTAGTATTTTTATAAATTACTGTTGATTGTGCTAAGGTATCTGTAAAGTTCCTTATAGACCATTTGCTCTGCTGACGTTAGAATAAAATCTAGGTTGAATGGAGCTGGGACTTTATCGCTTAGATTGTCCTTAAGTAGTTGTCGTTCTCTAAAAAATATGGGGCACTCCAATATTTTGTGTTGAGCAGTGTCTTCCTCTCCACAGTGATCGCAGGCGCTGGTTGCACTTCCAAACCCAAATCGTTGAAAATACGAATTACAGAGGATGTGTCCACTTCGTAATCTGGAAATACACTGGAGACCAAAAAAACCGGCGTAGTTGAATTGTTGTCGAAGAGTGAAGTTTAAATCGATAACAGTTGGGTTCGAGTCAATAGTAAGGTCAATTTATTGTTATAACAAGGTTAACAGAGATTACGTGCAGAGGTCCATCCCTGTTTTTCCTTAACTATCCAGTTTTTTCCTGTAATGCTCTCTTGAATTCACGATAGAAGCCTACAGAAGCCTGCTGATGTTAATCTTCACTCCATAGTCCGTGCTTTAGGTCCTCTACTCACCCCAGCACACCGAACGGCTCGTCTTCAATTTGCTGGAGATCACGCTGCTTGGACTGAGCTGCTTGGGTTTGCAGCAGGATCCGTCGCCCTTGGACGCCCTGATGCCGGCCTTCTGGTGTAGCTACCAGTTTCACGGTTTCCTGTAGGTTTCTATCGTGAATTCATAAGAGCATTACAGGAAAAAACTGGATAGTTAAGGAAAAACAGGGGTGGACCTCTGCACGTAATCTCTGTTAACCTTGTTATCGACCTTACTATTGACTCTAACCCAACTGTTATCGATTTAAACTTGACTCTTCGACAACAATTCAACTGCGCCGGTTTTTTTTGGACTCCAGTGTAGTTTTTATGAAGTTTTTATGTTTAGATGGATAGAAGTCAAACCAAGGTCTTTTTGGAAGAGTTGGAAACAGAGTTCTGTAGTAGGTGTGTTTATATGGTTTGAAAGAGGAGATTTCAGATTTGCGAAGGGTTTCAAATTGATGCGAAAACGTTACAACGTACTTTATCCAGTTGTTGAAAAGTAAGTAGGTAGAACAGTTGTTGTTCATTTGATGACGTCACGCGAGTTGCCAGTGTCTACCTTCGCATTTGTTGTTGTCGGCAGTCCGAACCCGTGTGTTGATTGTGTGCTCGAAGCTCGACGATTTTTATTCTTACGAAGTTTTATCGAATATTTGCGCACTGTACTTTAAATATATTTCTTATGAAGGGATTTTCTCGCACGTTGTTTATCAGAGATCCTCATATAAGTGGCGACCGTGACAGGACAGTGAAAAGTAATCTTTGGATAAGTAAAGTCAGTGCGTCAAGTAAGTAAGAAAAGTGCCGGTTTCTTCCGAGTTGATTTATCGAACTTCTACTCAAGTAAGTCTGTTTTATCGTCATTATGTCACTTGAAGTAGCAAAGAAATCAAGATCGGGCATTCGTCGAGCTTTCTCGAAGTTAGCAAAGGACATAGAAACAATTTTAGCCAAAAAAGATGAAAACATCGACGTTGCAAAGTTGAAGTCGTTGTTTGCCGTACTAGAAGTTAGAAACAATGAGTTATCGACCAAAAATTTCGCGATCTATGAACTTATGCTTCTAGATACTGTAGCGAGTGATGCTTCGATTGATGAAGAATTGGCTACGTGTGATGAGTATTCTCTCAAGTTTTCGCACATTTCGGCGTTGGTGTCAGAACACGTGGATCAAGACAGCGTATCCAATTTTTCGGAACGTTCTAAGAAAACTTCTGTTTTCCGTGGTTTTTCCGATTCGCATGGTGCCTTTAGTAGCTCAATGTATAGGTTACCAAAAATGACGTTGAAAGAATTTGGTGGGGAAATCGCTGATTGGCTTCCGTTTTGGGATCAGTTTAACAAAATTCATGTTGATACTAATCTAGATCCTAGTGAAAAACTGCATTATCTTTTGATGTCAATCACCCCAAATTCTCCTGCTAGGGCTGTTGTCGATAGTTTCCCTGCTACGTCTGATATGTACCCTGAGGTTGTGAAAGCATTACAGCAACGTTTCGGAAGGAATGATCTCTTGACGGAGTTCTATATTCGTGAATTGCTCAGCATTATTTTGCAAAATATGGCCTCGTCTCAAAAGCTTGCTTTATCAGAATTGTACGATAAAGTTCAGTCACATCTCCGAAATTTACATAGTTTAGATGTTACTATTGACAAGTGTGCGCCAATTTTGCTCCCACTCGTTTCCTCATGTCTACCCACTGACGTTTTGAAGACTTGGGAAAGGAAAGGTTCCTCAGGAGTCAATACCAGCTCAAAGACCATACTTGAAAATTTATTGAATTTTCTCAAATGTGAAGTCGAAGGTGAACAGAAAATTTCAATGGCTCTATCTGGTTTTGGACTCTCAAAAAAGTCGACCTGTACTAAAGTTGACAGCAAAAAACTCAAGAAGGTTTCGGAATTTTCTAGTGACAATATTCCTACAGCTGCTGGTCTTCTCACTACAGTCAAAGAATCTTCTCCTAAGGGCTGTATTTTTTGCTCACAAGGTCATAAATCCCAAGACTGTCCTAAAGCTGTCGACATGTCATTGGTGGATAGACGCAAGGTCGTTTCGGAAAAAAGGGCTTGTTTCTGCTGTTTGAGGATTGGTCATTCAGCTAAGGTATGTCGCAACCGCCCTAAATGCGTTGTTTGTCAAAAATCCCATTATCCCATAATTTGTGAAGGCGTATCCCAGAACACTGTCGCTAGATCTCCTGTTACGTCAACTAGTAGTGAGGCAGATACAAGAAAGTCAGAGGCGCTAGCTAGTCTTGTTGCTCCCTGTAATGTTTTGATGCAAACAATATTAGTCAACATTATGAATGGGTGTAAAAAGCGTACAGTTCGGGCATTGATTGATACAGCCTCACAACGCACATATGTTTTGGATTCTACTGCTACGGAAATGGGTTATGTGTCAAAAAGAACTGAAACAATTCAACACTCGTTGTTTGGTGGTGTGAGTTCTACAGTATCCAACTATAATGTGTACACAGTACACTTGTCGTCTCTCGATAGTGGATATTGTTGCAATTTCGAGGCTCTTAACCAAAACAAGATTTGTGGTGACATCTCCCCTGTGTTGAAGGGACCCTGGCTCTCTGAACTAGCTGATAGTGGCATTTTTCTCTCGGATGTCGGAACAAGTGGCCCTATTGAGGTACTTATAGGTGCAGACATTGCAGGCAAATTGTTGTCTGGAGGACATCGAGCTCTATCAAGCGGTCTCGTTGCAGTTCAGACTAAGTTAGGATGGACTTTGATGGGAAAAGTCCCAGAAGTATGCGAAAAGGGAGTTGTCATGTTAGTGACCAGCATGCTCACTAAAGAAGTGAAAATTACGGACCTGTGGTCATTGGACACATTGGGAATCACAGATCCTACTGAAAAATTGAATAAGATGGAGTTGGAGTTAACTACTCACCAACATTTTCTCGATACTGTGAAGGTTGCTAATGATGGACGGTTCGAGGTACATTTGCCTTGGGTGGAGAATCATCCCCCTCTGCCAAGTAATTACAACCTGGCTTTGAAAAGATTGCAAACTACAGTCAAGAAACTAAAAAATGAAGGGTACTATGAGGCCTATCAGATGTTGTTGGATGAATGGACCCAGGATGGTGTTATTGAGGAAGTCTTGCCTCTTGGAGAAGACACACCATGCCACTACCTTCCACATCGTCACGTTGTCAAACCTGGAAGTACTACGCCTGTAAGACCTGTTTTTGATGCTTCGGCACGAGAAAATAAAAACCCAAGTGTGAATCAATGTTTGGAAAAGGGACCCAACTATATCGAAAAAATTCCCTCTGTCCTTGCACGCTTTCGGCTGAAGAAGATTGGTGTCATTAGTGACATACGCCGGGCTTTTCTACAGATTGGTATTGCTCCTCATGATCGTAATTTCCTGAGATTTCTGTGGGTAAACAAAGAAGGCAACTTGAAGATATATCGCCACTGTCGTGTAGTTTTTGGACTCTCTCCAAGCCCCTACCAACTAGGAGCATGTATCGACCTTCATCTTGAACAGGTGATGACTGAGTGTGGTGAGGGGAAACGTCCCTATTCGGCTGACCTGATTGAACAACTACGATCTAGTTTTTATGTGGATAACTGCCTGACAAGTGTTGAGAATGAAGTGAAGGCCCAGGAATTCATTGATGTTGCAAAGGAAGTCATGATGGAGCGTGGATTCGATCTGAGAGGGTGGGAGCTGAATACAAATAGCAAAGTTCCACTCACTAATGTACTTGGATTGTTATGGAATCGAAACGATGACACCCTGTCTGTGAATGTATCGAGTGTCACGTCAATGGAGTTTGAGACTGTCACAAAGAGACTGATTCTTAGTGCAGCACATCGTGTCTTTGATCCAATAGGGTTGACGTGCTGTGTGACACTCTTACCAAGGTTAATGCTTCAGAAAACATGGGAATCTGGACGTGGTTGGGACCAAGAGGTTGATGAGGAAACATCCTCTCAGTTCAAGTCATGGTTCAAAGAGGTACCCCTCCTCTCACAGATTAATATACCAAGATGGCTCCCAGGATCAAACACACCTAGTAATGGATGTAGTTTGCATGTATTCTCTGATGCATCCCAGAAATCGTATGGTGCAGTCGCATTTCTCAGAGTTGAGACTGCCAAGGATGTCAGAGTGCAATTGGTTGGTGCCAAGTCTCGAGTGTCACCTATCAGTAAGCCTTCTAAAAAGATGACTATCCCAAGACTTGAGTTACTTGCAGCATCGATCGCAGCTCGTTTACACCAAAGTATAGTTGAGGACTATGGTTTCATAGATATTGAGACCACATTTTGGACTGACGCATCTACTGTGCTTGCTTGGATTGAAAGAGACGAGCCGTGGGATGTATTCGTCTTCAACAGAGTGAAAGAAATAAGACAACTCACGTCTAATCATGTATGGAGGCATATTCCTGGAGCTAGGAACCCAGCAGACCTCCCCTCCCGTGGCTGTTCTGCCAAAAAGTTGTTGTATTCTCGATGGTGGGAGGGCCCTGACTGGCTCAGGTTACCTGAAGAATGCTGGCCTAAACCTGAGATGGATTTTGACGAAAAAGAAATTGGATTGGAAAGAAGAAGAAATGTAGTTTCGTCTATGTTATGTGAAACTACACCTGTTGACTGGTATTACCACACATTTTCGAATTACAAGATGATCGTACGTATGGTGGCATGGATCTACAGATACAAGACTAATGCTAAGATCAAGAAATGTGATCGTATCCCTCAAGACCTAACTACTGAAGAATACCTTACAGCAGAACTCAAAGTGTTTTGTATGGTTCAGGAGGAGGCATTCTCTAGCGTATTTGACGAGAAGCTTGCCAGCTTACTCCCTTTTGTTGACAAGAGTGGTTTGATCAGACTCATGACCAAAATCTCTTATAGGGATGATGTCCACGACTTTTGTCATCCTATCGTGTTGCCTAGTCATGAACATCCAGTTGTTTTCAGATTGATCATAGACGTCCACAGAGACAACTGCCATGCTGGTGTTCAAATGATGATGTCGCTTCTGAGGCAAAGATTTTGGATCATTGGAGGTCGACAGTCTGTGAGAGCTGTTCTGAACTCTTGCCAAGTCTGCAAGCGCTATACAGCTAAGAGAATCGAGTCACTTCCCACTCCTCTACCTGAGACTCGTGTAAGGAACGCCAAGGTCTTCGAGATTTGTGGAGTTGATCTTGCTGGTCCCTTGTTTCTAAAGACTGAAACTGGTGTCAAGAAGAAAGCATACGTCTGCTTATTTACATGTGGAGTTTACAGGGCTGTACATTTAGAGCTAATCTCCTCTCTGTCAACAGACAGCTTCTTACAAGGATTTCGGCGCTTCACAAGTAGAAGAGGACGACCCAGTATCATGTATAGCGACAGAGGCACTAATTTTATTGGCATGGACAATGCATGTGATGAGTTGGACTGGAACGTAATCAGTCAGTACAGTACTGCTCGTCGGATTGAATGGAGATTCAACCCCCCTTCCTCTCCATGGTGGGGTGGATGGTGGGAGCGCCTCATTGGTGTTATGAAAAAGCTGCTTCGTAAAGTCTTAGGTCACTCCTCTGTTAATTTTGAAGAGATGCTAACGATCCTGTGCGATTGTGAAGCAATAGTGAATGCCAGACCTCTGACTTATGTCTCCCAAGACCCTAATGATTTGACACCATTGACACCTGGAATGTTCCTCATGGATATTGAAGAGGTGGGAGTTCCAGATTTTGATCTAATCGAAGCAAGTGATCTCCAGAAGAGGTTCAGATATCGTCAGAACCTGAAGGACGTTTTAAGACAGAGGTTCCGCCTAGAATATCTAGGGCAACTGAAATTTGCTGCTAGCAAGTCTCCTGATCATGAAGTGGAAATAGGAGACATTGTTTTGATAGAAAATGACAACAAGAAGCGCCTCGACTGGCCATTGGCTCGCGTTATTGAGAAAGTCGTAGGAAAGGATGGAAACACCCGACTAGTACGCCTAAAAACTGCCAAAGATGAACTCATGAGGCCGATCCAACGTCTCTATCCACTGGAATTGGAGCTGAACCCCAACGAAGACTCTAAAGCTGTAAGCAGGTGTCTTCGTCAGGCGATTGAAAAGCCAGCAGTTGAGACCATACCCCAGGAACTGGAACAAACTCAACTTGAGAGCGAACCACAAGAGGTTGACAGCTGTAAAGAAGAGGTCCTCACCACACGCCTTGGACGAAGAGTGATACCCCCTGTCAGACTCGACCTGTGATGTGAATTAAGTTCAAGAGTGTTATATTTAATTATCTCAAATTGAAGTTTTGTATGTTGGCATTTTAAATTAGTAATGTTCTCAAAGTAATTTTGTATAATTATGTTTTGTCAGTTGTAAGTTCCTACTTGTAATGTAAGTATATTGTGTCTCGTATAGTAGGTAAGTTCACTCATTATGTTCATGACGTGAACTTAGGTGGGAGTATGTTGAAAAGTAAGTAGGTAGAACAGTTGTTGTTCATTTGATGACGTCACGCGAGTTGCCAGTGTCTACCTTCGCATTTGTTGTTGTCGGCAGTCCGAACCCGTGTGTTGATTGTGTGCTCGAAGCTCGACGATTTTTATTCTTACGAAGTTTTATCGAATATTTGCGCACTGTACTTTAAATATATTTCTTATGAAGGGATTTTCTCGCACGTTGTTTATCAGAGATCCTCATACCAGTTCTATTCAAACGAGGAGGCTCGGGGATTCATAAACTAACCACAACGCAATAACTGGTACAAAGGAACACAATGGAACACAAACAAATTTCAGTCTCAGTCCCAATCGGTGAAGACGAAAAAAATGGTCTACATTCCACGCTAAATTGTTATTACAACTCCCGACCAAGAGAGAAAAAAAGGTGCCGGAGGGTTGTCACGCTTGAAATGGCCCATTGTTCACGACTAAGGGCTAAAATCCCGTAGTTATGAGGACCCTATGATAAACTAGAAGTGGCCGTCCACGATCTCTCTCGGCCAAGTCACGAGGCTGAGGTGGGTGCCTAAGATTAATAGGGGAAGACCACTGGAGCGTGACTCCTGTAAAGTGATTCGACTTGAGAAGTCCAAGGTGGTTCAAATACGCCGAACGTGAATCTTCTCGTAGTTCCTGCGGCTCCCACAAAACGTAGTTGTTGCAATTACAACAATCTTCAAGCAACTGACGCTTTTCGAATATATGACAGGTACCTCCTACACGTTACTGGTCGTCTCGCAACCATTGGCGAAACTAGAGGGTCTAGGGTCACATTAAATAAATTTGCAATTTTTAAATTAACACAGAATGTGTTTTAGCCATGGACTAACTAGCCAAAAAAGCTAACGAAATTTCGTAACGAAATCTGGGAAGAAACATGGTAGGGATGGGTATCGATATATCGGAAATATCGACATCCGGGCCAGAAATATCGATATTTTTATATCGATATATGCCGTCACCGATATCCTCGATATCGATATATTCTTCGGGATATATCGTTATTTTGATTTTGATATTTCTCACGCGTTCACGTACCAATTCAGCCAATATGCTGAAAGCATTCATTATTCATTCAATTTGTAGGAATAATCCCTATAAGGTAAAAGTAGAAGAAAGGCTTTTTTGTGTCCGTTCCTCTTCATTTCGTGTGTGTGAGAGCTTTTTTCCTTCAATTAATAATCCTTTTCCTTAATAATAATTATGAAGCTTGCATTCGTATAGACAATCTAAATTATTGAGAATGATCACCTGTAGGGTTCATCATAAATTATTTATGATGAACCCTACAATTAAGTATAACAACTAAGCTACTGGGGTAGGTGATGTAGCATTGTTCGAAGGTTCTTGAATCAATTCTTTAAAGACATAAAATGTCCCAATGTGTTGCAGACTCGTATGCAAGCATTTAATTCTCGACTGTATCAACAACAGGATGGAGTTGACATTCTTTTGACATTTTCAAATCTTTGCTTTGGCACATAAACTGAAACGGGAAAAATTTGTTTCCTTGATTCACCCTTTCCCTCAGATCACGTCAGAACACAAGCGAAGGGCGGGCCACTACGTCAAACGCACCTATGACGCACGAGCGTATGACGTCAGACGGCTGGCCGGAGGCAAACTAGTACGTCAGAGCCTATGACGCACAAGCGTATGACGTCAGACGGCTGGCAGGAGGCCAACTAGTACGTCACGGCCTATGCAGTAAGAGCCTATGACGTCAGACGGCTGGCAGGAGGCCAACTAGTACGTCAGAGCCTATGACGCACGAGCGTATGACGTCAGACGGCTGGCAGGAGGCCAACTAGTACGTCACATCCTATGCCGTAAGAGCCTATGACGTCAGAGGGCTGGCTGTCTAGGTGATCGGGTTTTTTGAAAGTGCTCGCCAATTGCACTTTTGGGACCCATCGTGGGAATTGCTTGATAAACAATAAAGCGCACTCGAATATAGCACGAAACGAGTTAGAACTGAGAAGATGGCAAATGACAACATACGAATGTACAATAACATGGTACAATAAATTACAATCATCCATGGTACAATAAATTACAATCTACTATGTTCACATGGCAAACGGAATCGTGAAGAAAAAAGCTCTCACACACACGAAATGAGTCCCAGCTCCAAGTCCCAGCTCCATTCAACCTAGATTTTATTCTAACGTCAGCAGAGCAAATGGTCTATAAGGAACTTTACAGATACCTTAGCACAATCAACAGTAATTTATAAAAATACTAGCTGCACCGGTAGAACAGACACCCCCTTTAGGACAGACACCCCCTTTAACCTTCCCCAACGTTCACTCAACATATTCCTTAAGTTTCATTCAGATCGGTCAAGTAGTTTTGAAATCCCTGAAACACCAGTACTCGTCGAGCTGAATCCAGAGCCTACTTACAATCGGATTTACGTTCAACCGTTCAAAAGTTATACTCATAAACGTCCTCATAGAAGTGATTATAACGCGTTTTTACGGTAGAACAGACACCCCCTTTAACTGATTGAGTGGGAGGAAAGTAGCGAAATTCTGATTCTGTGGGAGGAAGTTAACCAATCTTCAACCGAAGATTGAAGACTGGTTTATAAACACAAATTTGAAACGCGTGAGCTAAAACACATTCTGTTTCTATAATAGTACCAATAAATAAAAAAATGCCTACGTCGTAATTAAAAATTCACTAACTGTGACGAGGAGGACGGCAATGGATTTTGTTGACTTCACTAAAACTAAGTCCTCGAGATAACGGCCTTTTTCTCCTTCCCCACAACATGTTCCCATCTCTAATCGAGAGCAGCGACACTAGACATGAACACTATCATAACCCCCCCTCGAGGGTTCAAAAAAAGTGATTTTAGGCTTTTTATAGTAGAGATTCTAATAGAACTAGTTACGTTTAATCGTTACTAGCTGTCGGTCCCGTCGCTGATGGGCAGAACTCGGGCTGTGTCCATCTACCTCTGCTCCTGTCCCGAACGGGCAGAACTCGGGATGGATCCATCTGCCACTCTTACCTGCCGCTTTACGGATTATACTTGTTACATGTCTCTTTACAAACCCTTATAATCTTAAATACAAAAAATAATTTTCATCTGTCTCACGGGAAGGAAGAATTTAAGATTTTTATGTTTCAGCCTCCCTATAAACCCCCACCCCTGCAGCGGATCCGGAAGTGAACTCCGCTATGTCCTTCCCCGGTCACAGAAACATTTAAAATACGGGAGAAAAGTTCGATCCATTGAGCCGTTTTCGAGAATTTAAGATTATTGTAGTTCGGCTTCCCTATATACCCCCACCCCTATGCATCGGATCTGGGAGTGAACCCCCCTATGTCAAAATATTACAAACTAACATGGTATGTAAGTACATAATGAGCTAAAATGATTGCGAGTTCGTTCGTGAAGATGACCAGGCGGTCCTGTTTGATTGGGTGGAGGAAATCGGTTACAAGCTCAGTGATGCTCTCTTCAAAAACTGTTTTTCAACTACGTACATTTTGGGCCAACCTATTAATCATTTATTTGTATAACTAGAGCGATGCATGCTTTATTATTTATTTTTATTCAAACAGTTTATGGGTTTGTTCTTGCACCAACCTACCGGCAGTAATTTACAACAAGACGCTACCAACCTTACGAACCAACGCTGAAGTTTCACCATTTGATTCACACTCATATTTTCGATTATTCTTCGGTTTTACCTTCGGTTTTACCTTCGGTGAAGGAACGACTGATCGTACAACGGTCTGGTTGGGTTTGAAAAATACTCTAAACCGAAATCTATTCAAATTTGTAGCGTTCCTATTGGCTCCCGCATCCCGAATTTACTCTCTCAGTGGATTTCCAAAAGTTGTTCATTTATCGAGTTTTCCTCCTTAATAAATAATATCATCGAAAGAATAGCAGAATAGTTGTTACACCTCAAGGTCTTGTGATTGCGATTATCCTCATCAGAGTCCGTACGGAATCTTCTGCTCGCCCTCGCTCCTCCCAAAGGTCAGGACTGCAGTTAAGAAACAGCATTTCCACCGTTCCGCCGGTCTTAGAGAACTCGCCGTAACAGCGGGAAGTGTGAACTATTCGTATTTTTATACACTCTGCCGAGGATTAGGTTCCGTCGTGCTTGGGGGAAGGTATACTGCCGACCTACGTACTATATTTTTCCCAGAGAGAAGGAATGCGCGGTGGCAAAGGACGCTCTTCGCATCTTCACCCGTGACCTTCTTGAGAGGCTGCACCGCCGAGCGGGCGTTTAGCCACTTAACTGGAAAGTTCTCGAGCTTGGAAGGAGAGGGAAAAGATTTAAAAAAAAACCGAAAGGTCTATTCGGTTGTCCTGGCGAAGAGAGCGGTTTATTTGAGGTCAAGACTTGCATTAACCTTGAAGGTCAGACTTCAATCCTCCGATGCAAATAACGTGGTCATCTCTTTGAATATGTCTGGAAGGTCATAAAACAAATTGAATTAGGAATCGTGAATATTTACTAAACTGGATGTGGAAACATAACCTCAGAGACGCATTGAAAAACGTTGAAACTGGGAGTTGTCACCAATTGAAACGTTACTGATGTACAAAATTAGTTTAGAAATTCAGTTATTGTCAGTGATTCCCTAAACGCTCTACTTATATACGAGATAGAAATCCTTAAAAAACTTAGGTTAGGGTAGAATCTCGAGACTTGTCCCGAAATCAAATTCTGGATGCGTCCTGCCTCAAACACCGTAAATTGCAAGGGACACTTGAGTTGTTTTTCCTACGAATTGGCCATTTTCTTGAAATTTCAATCGCAGTTTTCACCGTTTTTGACATTTTATGTCTTTACTTTGCTACAAAAACCCGAAAACGCGGGACATGCAACGGAGAAATGTAACGCGGGTTTCTGATGATTTTCGCTTACAACCGATTCGTTGCTACGGAACTTTATCTTCGCCAGTTATCATCGTACAAAAATCGTTCACCACTCGTTGGATAGCTCTCGATTTACCTAACCATATTACGTTAACCACTGCGGAGTGCGTGGCCGACAAGCTGCGGTATGAGCGTGATTGTTTAAATAATTGTTTACACACAGGTGATCATTCTCAATAATTTATATTGTCAACACTTCATATAAGTTTCTGATGGGAGGGGGCGCAAAGACATAAAATGTCCCTCGTGGTTGCGTACTTGTACGAAAGCTGTACCCACCGTTTGTGTTTTCCCCTTCCCATTTCATTTTCAAGATCATAGCGAATTTTCGAAGAAAAAAGAATTTCATAACAAACCACTCAAGAGCTTCTCTCCATCCCTTCTGGAATGATATAATATTCGAAATCAATTTTCAAGTGGACTATAAACATCTTACAAAGACATTGACATTGACATTTCGTGCCAATGGTATTTTGAATTGCCTATTTTCGTCTCGAGTTTAATTCTAATTTTCAAACGTTGCCTTCAACATTAGAAAGAGGGCATCAAAACTCGGAGAAACACGTCAAAAACCTCTTTTCGAAAATTTTTGACTCGAGTTATAGGTACCTTCGCCTCCGCGGCAGAATACGAGTTGATGGAAACCACTTCCGTGAAAATAATTTTTGCGACGGGGAATCTGAAAGGATTCTACCGTCGAAGCGTAAACCAATAGAAAACCGAACGATTCTCGTTATTTTCCCCTCCCCACGAAGAACATCCGAGTTATTACATCCAACGGCAGACAATTTTCTAACCACCTGTCAAGACTCAGAAATCGTCTCCGTCAGAGTTCAGGTAGACGGCGGCAGGTAGCGACACACAAGACACCCCCCAGTCACTGTCAATAGACCAAACTTTCAAGATTAATGTTCGCTAGATGTTTTTTAGACTCCTTTTTTCCTCTCATTCCTCGAGTGGCCGGCAAAAGGTTTCTATTTGGCTGACTCAAAAGTTAATAGTGTTCCACCCGTTTCGGCAAAAAAAAAAAAAAAAAAAAAAAAAAACTGACTAGAAAGATGGAAGGATAATTAATAGTTTGATGATTTTTTTGGCATCAATTTTGCTTCATTATTTTCAATAATGAACCGTAAGAAACGACCCCTCAAAATGTTAAAGGTTTTTTACAGGTCACTGTTCTGTGCACAATATCCTCGTGAGTCATATAACTATACGAAATAATTGGTGGAATGAGGTAAAATATTGAAGGACGATAATTAGCTCGAAGGTTGTTTTACAAGGAACATGAGTAGCCTAATGAGGGGGTATAAAAGAGAGGGAGCCCCCTCAATGTGTTTTAAATGGAAACCCCCTCGTTTTATACCCCCCTCATTAGGCTACTCATGTACCATGTAAAACAACCCCTTGGTCTCGAAAATAAGAATTTAATTTTACGTTATTAATAACGTAATTACACAACGCGTAGGCCTATCGTTGCACGTTTATTTTTCCAAGCGAACTTAGCAAAATCCAAAACAATAAATTTAAAGATGTTTATACGTTGTATAACATGATTCCTAGCACAATTTAAAACTTTTGAATGGCTTCATGCAAAAAGGGTCCTTATCATTTTTTCCGTTGCGAGATAATCGAAAAAAACTGTTCATCTCCTTGAAATTTTGGGTTATGGATCTACCTACTTACGTATGGAGATTCTTCAAATGAGGAGCGTCTCAATAGTTCAATAGTTCTGTATAACCAACAATGGATATGCAAAGGAAATGCATCCGACCTAACTTGGATTTCGGTGCTAAAGTGGGGCTGAAAGTAAAGTAACGACTTGACTTCATGTCTATGATTACGGTCAAAGGGAATGCTCAAGTATTTGCTAGAGCATTGCTTAGTGACTGACTAAATAACTCAAGCAGCCGTGCCTCCTCAAATGGTCACTTCAAGCTCTGGAGGTCCTCAGCAAACACTTCGAATTCCAAGCCGTTACATCCGGCATGCGTTTATCCGGGCATCAACTCTCAGAACATTCGTTTGTGGCAACTCGAATTACGCATTTATGCTTACAATGACGTTGTGCGAGGCTATTGAAAATGCTCGTGCGTTAGAATCGGCTAAAAATCAATCCCGTATCCCATCATCTTTCTGATCCACAGGAATCTTTACAAGATCGTACTAATTTAGCAGTCATGCTGTTCCTGCTGTCTTGCTCGGTAATGTGGAAATTGCAAGAAGGGCACTGAGCTTAATTGCGTCTCGATACCATATTCCAAATTCCATTCGATGCATGGTCAATTTCTCAGAATTCATTAATCTGTGTTGTATGATGAATAAAGCCTTACATTACAAGGTTATCATCGGGTGCCATCAAAATGAAGACATTGCAATAGCGTTTTTCCTTCGAAAAATTTGCTTAAACGTCCGAAACGCGTCGTTCGATCATCGGGCGTCCCATCGGTCTGCTCCAGAAGATGGTAATTAATCAAACCAGAAAGGGTGTCTAAATATAAACTTCGATCGATAGGTACTTACTCAAGCGTGTTCAACGCACAGTATTTTTAGCCGGTGGTTCATTTTGATCCTGCGGAGGTCATGCGAAAGGGCTATCTAATCACGTTATATCGCCTACATTCGGCCAAATATGTCATATTAATGCTACACGGTGCATGACCTCCGATGTATTCGGTTTTAAAATATCGTGGTTACACACATGTGTGTTTGTTAAAATCAAGTTTGGTTTATGTTGAGAGCCTATGAGTTACGACATTATACTGGAAAATATTTATTGTGTAAAAGAAGTTACAATTTGGGATCTAAAAAGAGCGTTATGCCACCAAAACGCCTGCTTTTTGAGCCAGAAAGGACGATGTCAACCCTGAAAACATAGCAGAGCTTTTTGGCGGGACCAACCCCCTCGGTCTTAGGAGAGTCATCTTTAGAACTTGAAGGCTCGTTACAGGGATCGACAAATGGATCTACTGATTGATGTTCTACGACGTAACCAGTTGATTAACAATCTAGAGGCCTCTACAACAAGTCAATGAGGTACAAGAATTGAATGACAACTGCCCAGGTTCACTCGAAACCCAAGCACTTCAAGCTGAAATGACATTTCCTGTTGAGCAAGGATTGTTAGCTTACGAAGGATCCCTCATGCCATATGATGGAAAAATGCCAGGGGAAGGTTACCTCGTTCATGAAGAAGTCACTGCAAGAGCCAATGAATTTTTTTTAAAATCATCTTTATTGTTAACACTGTATATACATCTAGTAACTTCACTCTGTTAGAACTAACATACGTTAAACTTAACTTTAAGTTTAACGTATTGTGGTTCATAGATCACTTACTAACACTCGTCACATCACATTAGTAAGATGTAACTAGATCTGGACCAGGACTAGGTCTGGTTTGGTTCTTTTCAGCCTTTATACATCGCCGCTGTTGTCCAGGAGGTTCAGTACTTCAACCTTCCTGTGCTTGTGGAGACGGTTTTCATGGTCTTTTGCTCTACTTTCAACAACTTCGTTCACCATCTACTTTAAAGTCGCGATTGAGATCATTCGTTCGAACATACCAAGGGGCATTAACTATGGTCTTGAGAATTTTGTGTTGCAACCCATTTATGGGGCTGCAATAAGACTAGCTACTTACCTAGTTATAACTGGCAGCCGTAAGCCCTAAATTGCTTTGATCACTTGCTCGTACAGTAGCATTTTGTTATGTATAGGCAGTTGGGATTTTCTTCCAAAAAGCCAGTACATCTTCTTGATTTTCAGGTTGATTTCTTCCTTCTTCTTCTTCACGTGCTCCTTCCAGCGGAGTTTGGCGTCCAGAGTCATTCCAAGGTACTTATCAGAATGAGCATATGGGAAGATTCGGGAGTTTATATCTATAGCTATTGGGCTCAGTTTCCCGCATGTAAAGTTAATGTGTGTTGACTTTGCTTCGTTGAGTTTTATTCTCCATTTTTTGGTTCACTGATGGATACTGTTCACGGATACCTGTAGTTTTCTCGAGGCTTCCTCAAGTGTGGGACCAACTGCCAGGATTGCTGTGTCATCTGCGATCATCGCTGTCGTGGATCGGATGAAGACTGTTCAAGTAGGCCCAGTACTTTGAGAGAAGCAGCCCTGTCAGATCTGACTGATCTTCCCAGGGAACATAGGAAAAACCATCTAGCAACAGTGGAGTCACTTTCAAAGCTTTTCGGTCTCGCGTGTCAGGCAACAAAATTAAGAATGTTATTATGGAACCGGAACCATTGGAAAATTCGCTGCAGAAGCCACTAGTAAACTACAATCTGCTGACAACAATGCCCTAAGCTTGAGGATGAACTTGACTTATGCGGATGAGGCGAAATACCTTTGCATGATTCTCGGCTGCAAGGTTAGGTGAAAAACTGTGCTGGTTGATACGGAAACACTCAGAGCTGCCAAGAACCAATCCAAACTTATGGGTGCCAACTGTGGGGTTGCACAAAGAAAAGCAATCCGGAACCTATAACAACGTTTCGAAATAAAGTTTTCGACTCTGAAAGCTGCTTGCTTCATGTACATTGTCTTCTTCTCATTTATGTACAGATCTCTTAAATTGGCTGCCCGTTCACACCTCAGCTGCTTCGTCTGCGTAGGTGATTTGCTGCGTCTGTTCATATTGTGCCTCCTAGTTAGTGCTGATTTTCCTTCTAGCGCTTTCAAGGGCCAAATTAAAGAGTGTTGATGAGCATTCTACCAGGCTTCCTTAGACCTTAATCCTGCCTCAGGCCTCTTCATCGTCATTTTCAGCATTTCACCGTTTTTGTGCCGAGATTTTCCATGACATTAGCGGAATAAACGACAGCGGGCAAGACGGTCATCTTCACAAGGATTACACAACAGAGAATAATTATTACCACTATCGCGTCTCGCCTACGTTCAATCGTATCACAGTCTGCGTTTGTCAATAGCGTGATTATGATTTGACTCGACCAAATAGACCGATAGATTCCGCTCCGAGCAAATACGGTGGGTATTTTGGGAAGAGAAAACCTTCTCGTCGCACGAAGCGGTTTCGTTCTCATCAGTCGTTACAGAAATTCGATATCGCGTCGACGTAAAGTTACATCGTCGGTATAAACAATCCGTCTTTCAGTCGATTTACCGTCTTCCAGACGTTCGGGAGTGAACGCCTCGTGTGGATCCGAAATTATTATTTTTTTTTTGGTGATTTCGTCCGTTTTGGGACGAGGATACGAGAAATGTACGAATACAAATACGACAAATTGGCAAGCTCCAGTGATATCGAGAGGGCTGAAGACGGTGGTAGACGATACAGCTATGATTTCTACTACGGAAATGATGAGGTGGGCAATTTACAACAGTAACAATCATCTCAACTTATTCAAAACCCTGCAAATTATCATTTTCTGTACAGATCTTCCTCCTGTTTAGATCAGCGTTTTGTATGCAGTATTCTTGTACATCGAGTACAACTGTACGAAATACATTAATTAATGAGCAAAAAACAATTAGTGTGTCCGTTCGAGAATGTGTCCAGAGTGAAGGGAGTCGGTAATTAACTCAATGATGGTGCTTCCAGTTTTTGAACTAAATTCCGGACTGGCCAAATAATCATTTATTTGTAATAATTAAGGTTACAATAATGTTATGAATGATAAATTATTGACTTGCCGTGTACCTACCGCAAAATATTCGAAATAACCTTCTTCCCGTAGTCACAAAAAGTAACTCAGAAGAAGAAATTCGACATCACAGACAGCGTGTTGTATGAACCAGCTGTTTCTGAGTGTTAACAATGGCCTGAAGTTCCAACGTTTGGTTCACGCTCATGTTGGCTAATTTCATTCGTTTCTTCCTTTGAGCCGTCATTGTGCACGAATGGGTCTTAATAAATTCAATGAATCAAAATAATATTTTGATTCATTGAATATATTATATTTAAATTTGAAAAAAAACTATACCGTTCTGTATGAAGTTTCCGAGATATGGCGTTTTGAATATTTTTTTCTTGGTTGTTTGCAATGTTTATTATTGCAAACAATAAATCAAAACTACATAATTACTATAGAGTGATTATAAACTGATGTGATGGTACATTTTACATTAAAACAGTTAGTTCTTTCGAAATTTCGTTCCAATAGCCATGTTGCATGACTGTGGCATTTTTTAAACTACGTTTCCTCATTGTGAATGAACCGGGTAACCTCAGTGAGATTTTTGAATCCACATCTATACATTGTAACACACATCTATACATATCTAACCGTTCCATACTCGTCGATTCTATTCGAAATAAACTTTTTTCGAGTTTTCGAACGTTTTTGAGGTGAATTTTCTTTTTTTCGCCGAGTAACACCTCAGTTTAAATAATTAAAGAACACGATGGTAAAGTCAGAATTGCGATATCTCATTTTGTTATCAAATTAGAGCAGATGAACCGTGGAGAACATCCCAAGTAATAAGTTTCTTCATATTCCAAGTGCTCCAGTTTGAGATCAGTATAAGACATCGAAATTCTATCTTCACCATCGTGTTCAGCGTAAAGAAGGCTTTAAAATGAAGTGTCACTTGTCAGAATTTTCCATTTTTGGAATTTATGGGTAATTTTTCCCCCTTAAAACTCCCCTAAACCCCACGTAGAGCCCCATCTACGAACGTAGCCTTTCGATTGCCAGGACAGATATTTTTATCTCAATTCTATCGAGAGTTATCGTCTGGAATGGCACATAGGTACATAATATGTAAATACCTACAAACATAACCTCGTATGTTATTTACATAATATTATTATACTCACTAATACTATTATTGAATGCGCTGATAGCTCATCATTTGTGTTGCACAACCAAAACATTATTGAGAGATAATTTGTACTGACATAATAAGGGGTTTCTACTTGTACCTACGGACGTCGGCAATAAAGAATAACAGGACGCACCTCCAACCAAATTTTCGAAATAACCTTCTCTCCGTAGACACGAAAAGCAACTCGATGGGACTAAACAATGTTGATTTAATCTTCTCCAAAGATAACAAACCAAAATATCAGTAGTAACAATATTAGAGAAGACGGTATAATATTATTACTTAGATCAAACGACAGTAATAAAATGTATTATTAGAGATCGTCCAAAAACAGTAATATAATAAATTGATATTATTAGAGATCGCCCAAAAATTTTAGTATTATCAACATTGATATTTTCGTGCGTTCACTCTTACGTTTGACATTATTGTACCTAGTTGAGAGGTGGAGATTGATTCTGTGAACGAAGGTACCACACAAGTTTGCCCACAACTTCGTTAAAACTTTATAACTTTAATTATTTGAACGATTTCGAATTCAATGCGAATGTTTCCCACAGAAGGAATACGTCATCCACTCGCCTGGTCCTCCAATAAAAGTGTTTTATCCAGTTTACAATAGCAAGTGAGTGAGTTTAGTCAAAATATTATATTTTAATTTCCTCTTCTCATACCTTTCATAGTGCCACGGAACCAAAACAACCAAAAGTGTTCTGTGTTGTTTAAAGCCATCGCGTAGGACTCTTATCAGCCGACTGGTACGTTTGGGGTTAAAACGCTAGTAAAACTTCTCCAATGTTATCAATCGCACAGGTAACCACACACATGTAATCTAGTGATACTGATTATTGGTAAGTATAGTAATATTACTAGTAAATTGTGCAACAAGTCCCAGGAGGAATCTGTCTAGTTCATAGGTTCCCAACCTGGGGTACGCGTACCCCTTAGGGGTACGCAACGACCTGGTCGGGGTACGCCGAAAATATTTGGTAATGGCGGACTTCATGTTTTTGCGCCTGGGATTAGGGATGAATATGGTCGCTTAACCACAAAAGCCCTTCTGGTTTTAGTTCCTTTTACACACTCAGAACAAGTTAAGAGATCCTCTTCCTATGCTTTCATTAAGAATAAGTATAGGAATAAGCTAAATGCAAGTCCTGATTTAAGAGTGTATTTATCAACCTTTGATATTGATTTCAAAATATTATGTGCAACAAAACAGGCCCAAAGGTCACACTAAAACAGTTTTGACTTGTTTTAAGAATAATAATTATTCTGATTTCTTTTTTTTTCGATAAACTTATTTGCTAATTCTAGTATGTTTTCGTGATAAGAAACATTGCATTTACTTTGTTATTATTTTTTTACAGTTATTGGTATTTAGAATTTACTAAGTTTACTAGAAACACATATAGGCCTAATTTTGGAGCAATAACTTTATTGTCAAATAAAAGATAAAAAAAAGAAAACTCTTGCGTAAATATTTACTTTCCATGATTAATGTTCTTGCAACTTTTTTTCTTGGGGGTACAATTTGAAATCAATTTATCTCAAGGGGCACGGAAGTGAAAAAAGGTTGGGAACCGCTGGTCTAGGCTATAATCACTCTCTAATAATTATGTAGTTTTGATTTATTATTGGCAATAATAAACATTGCAAACGACATTGGATAGACATTTAGGATGAAATGAACCTTCGAAAAGACCTCAAATAGGTACGTCGAAAATGTCGATAAAACTATACTAAAGTTGTATAGATGTTTTCGACGTTTTTGAGGTCTGTTCGAAGGTTTATTTCATCCTAAATGTCTATCTTATGTGAATCACAGCCCGTATGATAGCCGTATTAGTTCAGGCGACTTTGAAATGCAAAAGGCGAAGTGAACCATAATTATTATTTGAACGACAACAACAAAATGTTCCAAAATTGATTTGAATAACAAAATGTATCCTAAATCAACAATGGGTTTTTTGCCCCAACACAAGTAGCTCATTTCCTGAACAAACTCGACGTGAAGATTAAAATCCAAAATTGGTTTTGAACGCTCTAAAACGGTTAAAATGAAAGATTTTCCAAATGTTTCAAAATTGATTAGAATAAGAAAATGTTTCCAAAACAAACAATGGGGGTTTGCCCCAATAGAAGTAGTTTATTTCCTTAACACACTCGACGTGAAGGTTAAAATCCAAAATTGGTTTTTGAACGCTCTAAAACGGTTAAAATGAAAGATTTTGAGTTAGCGGCATCGCGGGGGTCGTAAACAGAGCGGAGGGGTGTTTACGTGTTGGTCCGCCGAGGACGAGGGTGGGAAAGATCCTGAGCTTCTCTCCTACACTCCTCCCCCCCTCCCATCATCCTCTTTTACCGTCCTCCTCCACAACTTCTACCGTCCTCCTCCCCCCCGGCCGACGGGAACCGAGTCGCCGTACCGACAGTTTCTCGGTGACTCGCGTACAGATCGGGTGGTGGTCATGACGTCCGGGCAACTTCACATACAACCGCAACACACGATGGAAGTCGGCAACTCAAATCAGGTACGAAACTTCATTTTACTTCCAACAAACACAAAAAAACCCTTCAACTATTAAAAATATTTCTGTTCGAGTAAATAATTATTAAAATAAAACAAAAATGAGGTATTTTCGAGGAAAAACATAAGAGGTAATTCGAATCACTCAAGGCAGGATAAATTTGTACATATTCAACACTGACACTTGAACTCAAATTCAACTTGAAACCATTCAATATTACGTTCAAGTTTAGGAAGTGTAGGTCCCCCAAATCGTCCATAAATTTGCCCAAAAACATCAAAATCTTCTTGAGCTACGATTTAACGTGGTACCTTAAATGTCCACAAACTTGCCGAAAAACACAATAAAATCTTCTGAAGTCGCGAGTTGAATTCCTTACAATGTTCCATAAAAACATCATCAAATCTCCCCGAACCGCGGTTTTTTGCCCCCTGGAAATGTCCACAGAATTGGCTTACAACCTCATCAAAATCATCTCACTTCGTCATTTTGCGTCCTCCAAAATTTCCGAAATTTTGCTCAAAAACATAATCAAAATCTTCCCAATCCTCAAGTTTGAATCCCGAAATGCTAGCAAATTTGCATAAAAACATCATCAAAAATTCTCAAGTCGTGTTTCTCGTCCCCTAAATCTCCACAAATTTGGCTAAAAACATCATCAAAATCTTCTGAAAGTCGTGAGTTTAGCTCCCCTAGAATGTCCACAATGTTGCGTAAAAACCCCATCAAAATCTTACTAAGCTGCTATTTAACGTACCCTTAAGTGCCCACAAATGTGCTCAAAAACACAATCGAAACTTCTCAAGTCGTTTGTTTCCTCTAAAATGCCTACAAATCTGGTTAAGTCGCGAGTTTGAATCCCTATAAATGTCCACAAAGTTGCATAAAAACATCATCCAACCTTCTCAAGTCGCGGTTTTAAATCCCCCTAGAAATGCCCACAAATTTGGCTGAAAACATCATTACAACCATCTCAATTCGTGATTTTGCGTCACCCAAAATGTCCAAAAATTTGTTCATAAACATTATCAAAATCTTCTGACGGTCGCGAGTTTAGGTCCCCCAAAATGTCTACAAAGTTGCACAAAAACATCATCAAATCTTCGCAAGCCGGGTTTTTCGTCCCCTACAATTTCCTCAAATTTGGCTATAAAACATTATCAAAATCTTCTGAAGGTCGCGAGCTAAGCTCCCCTAAAATGTCCACAATGTTGCTTATAAACAACATCAAAATCTTTTTTCGTAGTGATAATTTTGGTTGCATTCCTACTGTCTTATCTCGAGTCAACCATGACTGACATGAAAAGTATGCAACCTAAACTGCAGCTGCTACAACAACAAAAGGCACGAGGGCCTCGTAAAATAAGAAATAATGCAGAGGATAAGTAAAGTTCCTAATAATAATAATAAAATTATAAATAACGCAATTACATACTGAAGCGTGAAATAAGTTTGTAAGTATAGGTATTTTGGGAGAAAGGAAAAAACATCGATGCCTGAAAAAAAAACATCGGGAGAAAAACATCGATGTGTGGTAAGCATCAGGCGAAAAACATCGAGTATTCGATACCCATTCCTAGTGCAAGTAGAAACCCCAGTAGTACTGGGCCAGTACTATATTAGTACAAATTAATTCGGGATATATCAAAATTTGATATATCATTTAATGTTTCATTCATCATTTATACTACGAAAGTATAGACCATTACTAAGTATAGACCATTACGTCCCCCCCCCCCCTAATTCAGTCACGTATTTACTATTGTACTTATGGAATTGAGGACAGACACTTCTAATTTGTCAAATTACGCCGGTTAACTCGTTGAAATTCACCTTGCATTACAAGTTTACACTTGCAGCTTTTTATAACAAGTACCGATGAATTCTACATAATCGACTTGTAACGATTTCGTATAGTTATCGAACTCACAAGGAGTGATCCAGACTGGAGTGATCTATACAAATAATAAACTTTTGTGCAAAAATTTGTACCGTTTTTTCAAGCGTACTTTGTTCTCAGCCTCACCACTTTCGTTTCCATGGTTCCTCGATGTAACTTTCCTGGGATAATTTTCTCTTCTTCGGGTTATCCAGACAAGTTTTCTATCGACTCCTTCGCTGCCGTTGATTTCAAATGATTATTCCATTTTGGAATTTTAAAACATCGTGGTGGCAAGTGATGGAAGTCGTCGGCCGCCCCTTGCAGTTTGTAATTTAACACGAAAATTCGCTCATACGCCACGCTGCACTCTGAACCCTAATACTTGTTCTGAGTCTCGAGTCAAACCATTTTTGATTGTTTTCTTGAAAAATGGAATCCGCTGACGAGCGCCGATTCGGTAACAGGCAGAAGGTCGACCGGTCAAGGCACCGTCTCAGATCGTTCAAATTAAAACAAAATCATCGCTAAAACTGAACAGCTTTCACCTTCTCGACGTTTATTTTGTCCGTGCGCAGCGCGCATCAACAATCGAAATCTGCATGAAATCCTTAGTCATCAGAAAAACACAATGTTTTGGGTTTTACTAAAAAGACAAATAGCGTTAGCTGTCAACGAACAACATTGAAACTGAGTTGATTGACCTACGCCCTCCAATTATTTCCGTTTTCTTCTCACAATGAGTATTCAAGCTTTTTCCTTTCCTCAATAAACCCTTCAAGATCTAAATCTTTTAAATACGCGATAAGTGATAAGAAAGTAAATAAACAGTGTAATAATAGGTATAAACTACGAAATGAAACCTGTAAAACAGCCTCAGAGCCGATGTTACATAATAATTTCTAGATTAATTGCAATCTTTCCTCAGATTATCGCCTTCTCTCATCTTCAAGATCGTGAGAGGTCATTCAATCGAGTGGTTGACAAACACGCTAATTATTTAGATCTCAAAATAAATTCGAGATGACAAAAATAGACTGTAATTAGAATAACGGGAACCTTCGTGCGGCTATTTCCCCTGTCCGTTGATATCCAGGATAATTTTTACTGAGACATCTCTAATGAATTTTTATGGATTTTGTGAGCTTAAATTATGATTAGTCCACTTGTTGACCCTCGACATGCCTCTACACAATGTTCGGCCCAGAACCCGGCCACTTTTGTTTCTTATGAACCAAATTCATAACTGTTCAGGGGGAACGCTACAAATTTTCGCACAACGGTGTATTATTCTTGTACAATTTTGGACACCGAGAAATTAACGTAGATTTAATAAATAACACCGAGTTGTTGGTTTCTGCAGCGAACCACTGGCACTTTTTTTAAATTTAATAATTTGTTTATTTACGTTGTGTTTGATTACAACATCTCTGCCGTGTTAAATAAAAACGCCTCAAGATCAATGTTTACGAAAATGGAGTTTTTACGGAACCCCCTTTTAGACCTGGCCTTTTCGATGGTGAAGTCGAAATTTCAAAATTCGAACCGGAAGTGGGGGCAAATTCTGACCATAAACATACGAAAATTGGTCAATGTTAAAGTAAATCGCCTCAACTGTAGGTTGAAAATGCTTCAAAACTTATTTATTTTCGCGCTAGTGTTAAGGTAAAACGCCTCAACTCACCAAAATATTGAGATGAGGCGTTTTACCTACAAAAATTTACATTATTTTGGGCATTTTCCTAACAAAACATTCGTTTGATTGAGTTGTTTACGTTAAGTTGTTTACTCAACTCACGAGCAAGTTGAGGCATTTTACCTAAACAAACAATCCCAAAATGGAAGCTGGAAATATTATAACCGCCTTTACTGCAATTAACAAATTATAAATCGATTAATTTACGATATTTTTTTTTTTTTTTTTTTTTTCACCGTTGAATTGATTGAAGTTATACCTATAATGTAGGTATGACTTTGAAATTTCGAGATATTATCTCACCAAACGATGGGGTTTTTATAATGAGTTGCACATAATATGTGCAACTCATTATATTATAATGAGTTGCATAATACAATAATTATTATTATAATATTGAGTCGTGTCGAGGTCCTTCGGTAACCGTGAGTTGCTTGAATCACCTGTTCCCCAGTATCAAAATTGCCCTGACGTTTGACAGAGTGATTCACGATCATGTTGATGATTTTTTTCCTCCACCTTTGAGATCACATTTTGAATAGACTGATGGTCGTACAACGCTCCGGTGGTCTTGAAAAAATACAACAAATCCATATCTGTCTACCAAATTCTACCGTTCTATTTATTAATAAAAAGAGTGGTGGGAACCTTTATCGTCTCTAGTCTTCAAACACCTGTTGTCACAGATAACTTGTTTTTTTCAAATCGAGAAGGTATTTATTCAAGTGTGTATTCAAAGTCGAGAGTCAGCACACATCCTTATTTTTCCCACCTTAACCCATAACCTCAACCTTAACCCATTTTTCCCAACTTTTCAGGAGAGGCAAAACAACGTTGCATTCCAAAACTAACAGGAATTTCACACTAAAATAATTTCTTTTATTTTTAATTTAATAATTGAATACTTATTACTACTTTTAGCTCACTGTAGGTTCCCCAAAAATAAACTACAGTGATTTAAAATGAATGAATGCTCCGATCGAAAATGATGAGGGGTGGTGATGTTGACTTAAGAAATCTTTGGTGTTGCTTCAGGAGTTTTTCTTCATCTAAAATTATCGTGTTAAAATTATTTTCACTTTTATAGTTACATTAAGGCAGAAAATACTGCAAAAATGCCACATTCATCAAGACACCATGAATGAACGAGAAAATACAAAGTTATTAAGAACAGAAGTCTTAAATGTTTACTTAACAGGAACATTGAACATGTATTAGGAATTTAAGGGTTTGGCTGAGCCAAAACCCATGTGAAAGTTAGACTAAACTTGTTGAACTAGTATCACAGTCAATTGTATCAGATTTTGAGGCACAGTACAGGGTCCAGCAGTGAAACTTGACAGTTTTTGAGATGGGATAAATCAATGAATTTTCAAGATATTTTGAAAAAATGACGTCACTCAAGTGACAACCCCCATTTTCCACTCACTGCTCGTCTGTTAGTAAAGTTCGCCATCTCTCTTCCTCCAAAGTTTGTCGAGGGATTGTACGAATTTCTCTTTGGACATTTTCTCTCAGGGGAAACCAAAGCGTACTAACTGTTTGGGCAGCAGTCTAGTCAGTCGATTGTGATAAGGCATTTTTTCAAAGAAAACGGACACACTGTCACAGTGAATTCCGAGCGATACGTAGGTATTCATGATCCATGATCCATGATCCAAATTTTGAATAAGAAAGTGTGTTAACGAACTAAATCACTCGCGACGAAATCGTGGAAACCCGTGTTGAGGAAATCAAGAGTATTTGAACAAATCGTCTATTTCCACTGAAATATGAGTACACTGTTAGGTCGGTTTCGGTGATTAAACCATCGTCAGTATTGTTATGTTACTGACGATGGTTTAATCACGGAAACCGGTCTAACAGTGTACCCATATTTCAGTGGAAATAGACGATTTTTTCAAATGGCGACGATTTTGTCACTTATCTGCTGCAGGGTTACCCTTGAATGGGTCACCGAAATAATTGAAGTAATTCGGTGCTTAAATATTATTTTTATCGAAAGAGTTCCGACCAAAAGAAAAAAACTGACGGCGGAAACCTTTTTATTAGATTTTTATTAGATTTCCTCTTGGGCGTTTACAAAGGGTTCTTAGTGAATGATGAAACCAAATATTAGTAAAAGGATCCCTACAACAAGGTCGCTGTTGGCAAACACTGGTTTTTATATATTATATAGGTAAATGTTGTAGAGCGTATGACAGAGTGTTTAGTGTGATTTCAAGTGCGGGATTGTCGACAACATCACTTTCCCTAACGAGTCGAAGTTGGAACCCGTAGCAGACTGCAGTGGTTCATAATGTAAATGCGATAGAGAAGAAAATAGAAATGAACGCTGAGGGAGGGAAAAAAACGAGCTAACAACACTCCTTTTCAAGTCCCAAAGCAATATTCACCCCAGAAGGTTTGAGGTTTGAAATGCCGGGAGTGTAGTTTTTGTGCTTTGTTTCTTTGTTGATTCTAGTTAGTGCCTTTTCCGTCTCTCCCATCTCATTAGCTTTCCGACTCCGTGTGTCTGTACTCGCTTTTTGGTTTCTCGAAGGCTCAAGGGCAATAGGTTTTTCCTGTAGTTCCTCCGATGGGAATTTCCTTTTAAAGGCGGTCGTGTGAACGTATGAACGGCAGAAATCATTTTCACTAGTTGGCAACTTCTCGTTTCTAGTAAACGCTGTCCATGTTAGACGAGCTGGAGGTTTAAACTGTAGTGTTGAAGATGTAGGCCTACAGAGAGACGTCCTGCGCGACGCCAGCTCAGGCTCATTCAACGGTAAATTTCTATTTACAGATCATTCTTCACATTATAAAATATTAAGGCTAGGAATTCGTATCGCATCGGTTATGAATCAGAGCGCTCAAAAATAGACATTTAATTTCGGGTGTACTTGATTACTTCAAAGATGAAATCCAGAGTTAACAACCAAGTTTCTCCATCTTCAAGGTGCTCCAGTTCGAGAACGGAATAAGATATCGACCTCAGGAACCCCTCAATATGGAAATAGACGTGTAAATACGTTTTAAGTGTCGAATCTTTCTAACGACAATGGTAGCTCAAGAGCTTGAGAGGATCACTTAGGTAATAATTCCACCTCAGTAGAGTATGAATGGATATCAGAAATACATAGTAGTTTTATGTGTGAAATTTACAGTAAATGTAGGATTTTTTTTTGGGTTAGGACCTTAGGACATCAGGACCTCCTTACTATGGAAATATACGAGTAAACACGATCTTAGAGCCGTATTTTTCCACTGACAATGGCAGCTTAAGAGCTCGAGCATGTCACGTAATAATTCTCCCTCGGTAAGTGTTATGTGCTGTTATGTTCCTCTGCAATCAGACGATGATTGTATCTCCGCCACGTAGCAGAGTGCGATGGCGACTTGTGAACGAGTGCTTTCTTACTTTCACACGCCGGCGACGCGGGTTCCTACGGCGATTTGCAGCATTAGTCCACAGATAAGGAAAATTAGGACGGTGTTTATCAATCTGCAATCAAACGGTGGTAATCTTCATTCATTTGTGATGGAATCTGGGTTTCTAAGCCGCGTTAGATGTTGGGACATTGTGATGTTCTGTGCTGAACTTGTAGGTGAGAGAATATTGATGCGAGGCTTTCTATTACGAACTGAAGCGGTAGCAAATGGCAGAATTTCACTTGTTTTCACTGGCAGTCGTCGCCAACTTATGCTGCCTTTGTCAGTACAGAAATCTTGCTTTGAAGACGTCAGTAGCAATGTATAATAATTATTATGGACGAAAACATGTGAGCATGAGTACGAGGTGGGAGCTACTGGAATTCTCCAGACACTTTGGGGAGCTGTTACCACTCTAAAGACTCCAGAAGAGATCCTAGTTCCCTGGATTTGTCCTGTCCCCCAGATGCCCAGGTCGCAAGCCCGCTTCAGAGAAGGAGTCTGAAGATGCAGCCATAACTGCTGCACAGAAAGGAAAAAAGTGATGTGCTGGACCGCTCCAATTTTGGTTCTTAGCAAAAGCCGACTGCGACTCGTCTATAAAAATGAACCTAACTGAAGAAACTGGTGTAAGTCACGACAAAGTATACGAATTTCTTACTATCTTCTCAGCATATTAGACATTCAGAGGCTAATTTGAGAGGAAAACGTCACAAAAATCGTTTGAGCACTCACAAAGTGTAGGGTTTTCTCTCCTCATTTACTCTTGATTTTCTTAACAAGATGCAAGTAAGTGTTTGACCGGAGAACTCGCATATTCACGTCGTTACCTTAGACTCGTTGCCTACGAGAATTGTCACCTTAAGAAACCAGTTTAGATTTTTATCGTTCCCGCGGGGTCACGTTGTGACGGAATGTTTTGTTTATGATTTTTTTTCTCAATAAACAGACCTTGCGACTTGCGCTGCTTTGTTGACACTTCATTACGTCCCCTTAACAATGCAATTTGTTATTGTTATTCCTTCGCGATTTTTATTAGCTCGTAGGACTTTTATGTAAATCCGTCGTCATTAAGATTGACTTTTCCTATCATTCGACATAAATACCTGATTTGTTTGCTGATAACGTCACTCCCTCGAAGGTCGTTTCAGAGAAGTTGATCGTATTATCACCCCTCGACTTTCCTTTTAGGAGAAACACTAATCTCAAGTTCGACTCCCATTTCAAGACACGAACTGATTACAACCTTCAACGTCTCTTTGTTAGAACAATCAGGTTATTGTTAATTTTTCGAATATTCGAATTACCTACGTGTTTTCCGGAACTTTTCATCTCCATGTTGGGTGGACTGGAAAGTCCAAGTGTTCTGATCGGTAGCCAAAATTGGATTGTCGATATTCCCACGAATTTACTCTTTTTTGGTCTCTCTTTTTTACTCTTTACTTTTTATTTTTACTTTTTCAATAATGCTCCTTTGTTATCGTCTAAGGACACGAGTGATTTCATAGCAATAATAAACTCGAATATTAAAAGGAAGATGCCCCACTGAATTCTACCTAAAAATTCAATTCAAGAAGTTATACGGTTCGTGTCAGTTCATTTATTTTTGTTTTTTACATCAATCATCTCTCCATCTTCTCCCGAAGGCTTTGGATACCCTCAGGGACTCACGAACACCATGTTCTTTTTGTGAGTGAAATCGAAGAATCTGAGTTCTCGGGGTGAACTCCAGAAATGTAAGTGGCCACCTCCGTCTCCTTTGACAATTTGTTAGGATTCCCTTTTGTCTCCCCAGGAAAGTACTGATTTATAAATCTATTAATTCTCTTCTCTAATCGGTCAAGAAAGCCGTAATCTAAAATATATTATTTGTACGCAAAGCCATTTCAGTTTGCCAAACCAGCATTTATCCCCAGGTGCTTCTAGGCAAAGAAATGTTCATTTTTGGCCAATCCATTACCCATTCCCCTTTTATTATTCATTATTTGGTTTTAATTCGGCTTTCGGATCTACCGTAATTTGTTCCAAACCTTTTCCTTCTGTCATGAGGATGTCTGGTGGAACATGCAACTGGCCTGGAGTCACGCAGGTCGCCAGTATTCGCTACCTCTGAGTAGAAGTAGTCCAAATGCTAAGGTGGGATCTAAACCTAAGCGATGTTGTGGCAAGGTTAAGAAGGCTGCTATACATTTACAAAAGTTGGGATATCATACAGCCTCCGTTTCGCCTGACAGGTCAGCAGTGCTACGACTATAGGGACAGTTTTTGGCCTTGGGGGAGGCGAAAACAATTTTTTTCACAGATTCTTGAGACAAAAAGGAAACGTGTCTAGGGTGTTCCAAGAGAATTTAGGCGAAAGGCTTCACCCTAGCATCAATAGAATACGCAATCAATTCGTCCTGGAATGGGCGTCAACTGTCGTGTAGGTTGATGATGTTTGTTCACGGTGCAGGTCGGTGATCCAACCTTTGAAACGCTCTCGGTTACGTCAGTCATCTCCCGCCTAACCGAGTAACCTCCGTTCGGTGGTTGCCAGATCAATCTGACTCAGCCTTGCGGGGGCATCGCTATGAACTCCATCAGGATTTCTCTTGGGAAATCTCGAAACTGAGATCCGATCGGTTCCTGAGAGGAGTTCGTTACCTCTTTGGGTCGACGGGCTAAAATAAATAATCAACATGTCTAGAGCGGCTCCGTTCGGTTTTAGGGTACTGTAACCGGTGAATACGCAACCCACTGGTGGTTACTGTACTTAGTATAATCATTTGGGTATTTTCATGAGTATCACGGATTTTTCCACAAACTCATCACGAATTTGACGAAATAGTCCAGGAGCCATTTACATTCTACCTCGAATCAACTCCAAAGGTAATGAACATTTGAGGGATTGTTTGGGGATGATAGAAATCCGGAAAATCCGGGAAATCCCGCTCACCACGATGGAACATATATTCATCCATTCATTCAACATGGAACAACTCCCGTCAAAACCGATTTATATATATGGATGATATAATTCCTTGATTTTTACCCGTATTGATTTACGTCGACAATCCTTTATATCAAGAAGTACCTACCTAACAACAAATATTACCTTCTTATGTCAAAACAAGAAACTTCATCTCGGAAAACCACATGTTGATATAATCAGCTGTTCCCCATTATGAAAATTGGCCGAAAGTTCCTCAGTGTGATTCATGCTCATATTGACGGATTCAGTACGGCTCTACCTTCGAGCCCTCTTTTGAACGAACGGCTGGTCGTAGAAAGCTCCGGATGGCCTTACAAAATTCTCTGAACCAAAATTTAATCCTTCTGTCCGCAGTCTGCCCCACCTGGCCCAGTTAGCGTAGTGCTAAAGTTACAAAATTTGGTTTACGAGTTCGGACCAACCCCACAATGATTCTTCGAAACTTTTCATAACCCTAGGTCAATGAGAGGGATTCAAAACAAATTTTGAAATTAAAAAAAAAAAATCATACCTCGAAAAATTCAAATTACATATATCAAATGGAACGGTTTAGTTCACATTTAAGGAGCGTTTAATTTTTAGAATTTTTTTAAGTCCATCCGGAGCTTTGTACTACCAGCCTTTCGTTCAAAATGAGTGCTCAAAGTTGGAGAAGATCGAAAGTCGTCAACATGAGGGTGAATCTGGCCGGCAGCTGTCGGGTCAATATTCATACTGGCCCCGCTGATTCGATTAGCACAAAATTAAAATAATAATAATAATAGTGTCAAGAATTTCCTAGCAGTGCTAAAATCGCCCGAAGGCGGACTTGAGGAGGTTGAAAATAGCTACCAACGTAGTTTGATATCCTTTTTCTACAAAATTAGACTTGGATATTTCTCTCTCAAGCCCCTCAAATTGTCCCTAATAAATGAGGTTTAATTCAGAAACTGATGAACGACTTGATTGCGTTCTATTCATTAGCCGGGCGTCGAAAAAGACTGAAATCAAGTGTCCCCAAGGCGAAACAATCTGCTCGAGGAAAGTCGACCCGAGAGGGAGGCGAGGGAAAGGTCGAAATTAAATTAGAATTAATCGAGTTCGGAGATTCAGATTGAGGACTCACAATATGCAGATGAATGTGACAGGTGTCTGGATGCCGGAAAAGGGCGTCGGGGTCGTATAACGCGTGATGGAGTGAAGGTCCACCTTTACGTGGAAACCTTCTAACTCGAACAAACTGCTGTGAAATCCATCAACCAGAGTGAGCTCCGAGCTCTCATTTCCAATTTAACTGACGGGGATATCAGCCCTAAATCTTCTTAGGGCGCTGATGCGGATGAGAAAATCCTTTCATCTCACCTCATTCTTTTGGATTATGTGAGGTCTTCCCTTCCCCGTCAATGGCGAGTTATCGGCTGTACGCGGACAACCTGCAAATCGACGTCCGAGAAACGCCGCAGGAAACAATATCCGTAATACACTCGGGATTTGAACGCTGCTGTAGTGGTTTTCAGAATAGACATTTGATGAAGGGGATTTCGATGTACCCTACGAACTAGTGGGCCGATCAATAACAGCCATGAAGAAGACAACTGGTTTATTTAACTATAACTCCATGTAGGGGATAGAGTGGGGTAACACTGCCATTATAAGGAAATATGTTTGTTGCGGCCCAGGTATGCTTCAAATATTTAGGTAAATTATACGAAACCGTGTTGCAACATTTTTGGTAATTGGCACTACAGCCCATGAAGCGCCTTGGCCTGCCACTCTACTCTGTCCTATCCAAAGCTTTCCTTCTCCAATTTCGGGTCCCATTCGACCTCAAGTCTTCCTCTATGTCGTCCTGCCACCTGTTCCTTGGTGTTTGTCTCCTTCTTCATCAGTTATCCTCGCCAAAATGCCCTGCCGCCAAACCTTCTTCTTCCTGATGTCTATGACGATATCAGTAGTGCCATTGAGCTGGTGAAGTTTAAGGTTTGTCCTGATTCGACAGATTCATAATTTTTTCTGAGGATTTTCCTTTCCCATCTTGTTCGACTTAGTCTTTTTCTTTGTCCTGTACATTGTGGTTTTGGTTTTTCTGGACATCAGAGAGGAATTAAACACAGGCAGCGCTACATAGGTCTTATTTCCAGAGGCTACTCACTGCTCTATCTCGGTGGACATGCTGTTGTCATCTGTGATTGTAGATCCGAGGTACTCAAATTCAGGGGCATCCTTGAGCATTTCCACAGGTGAAGCTTTGGTTCATTGGATCATCAGAATGGATTTGGTTTTTTCGCTGTTCACTATCAAGCACCCCCAACGCATGCATTGTTCAGAACCGCATGTTAGTAAACACTTATTAACAAAACCCTTATGAGTGGCTGATTATCGCAGCAGATTACCACCCCTTCCGGAATACCGCCATAGGAAAATAACTCTTTCCGAACCGCAGGTTCGAGAGTTAAGTTTTAATCAATGGTTCTATCAGCTGGATGAGTAGGTACTTACAGTATTCTTTGAAGTAATTAGGGACCAACGCCATAAAGTAGACGAGTGAGGATATGAATCAGCTTCTCAAACAATAGCACTAGAGGGCAGCAGGGTAGGGAGTGTAGGCCAACTTAGAAGTTACACTTAACCCCACTTTGGTAAATGTTCGTAGTAGGTAACTTCCCTTGTTAAGAACCCAATTAACAAGAAAAGAGTGGGTTGGTTCTTTAGGCGTTGGCTAGGGATGTCCTGTTGATGTGGCCCTAGTTTTTATAATGTTAATGTTTATTTTATTTACTTACTTAAAACTCACAAAACCTTAGGGGTTTGTGCGGTAACAGTTACTTTCTAGGTGAAACAAATACAACGAGATACAAAAATGTAATTAAATCGATTACACTACGATTGAACACAAACGTATGACTGAAAATGTCTGAAAATTCATTTAATGAATCATCATCTAACTCTGTGCTAAAATTAAGTAATTTTACTTAATTTCTCACTTACTGAGAAAAACAACTGATCGTGGATATGTCTGTTTTGCGGAATAAAGGGAGAAATTAAGTAATTTGTACAGAGTGATAGATGATACAAATTTTGTATTTATTCTAACTACATACACAACATGTAGGGATTGATACATTAGTAATTCTGATGGAAGGTTTGTGGTATGAAAAATATGAAATTCAATTCCTAGTTGGTATATAATCGATGTGGCGTATGAAAACAGCATCAATTCACGTTTTACTCTTTGTTGTTGAAATTTCTGGATTATTATTCAGTTCAAGGTTGAATGATTCCTTCATAATTTCAAGAAACTTCACACCGTCATTGCTCTTGCGATCAATATTCAAATCTCCAGATAGAATTATTGGTTCAAGTGGTATCAATTTTCTCTGAGCTATAGGAGCCACTCAGCTGATCCGGGTTCTAGGCAGCGTCATGTTAAAGTCCTAAGGAGGCTTCATGCCAAATTACAGCTTAATAGAGTGAATAGCAGAGAAATCAGCTTTAGGATGCACTCAGCTGATCCTGGGCCTATTCTGCTTAAAGAGTAAGTCCTAAGGAGGCTGCATGCCAAATTTCAAGTTTCTAGCACCACGGGAATTGCGCCAGAAATTTCCCTGAATGACCCCCAGCCATAAGACATGTCCTTGTCAAAAAATTAGGATTCAGATCAGTGAAAAATATCGAGGGAAAGACGCCATGGCAACATTACCCTGAAGTATGGCGATATTGCCCCTATACAATTCCCAAGGAAAAGCTGTAATTTCCCGGTCAAAACTATGTCTATTACATGGGAACGAAAGCGGTCACTAGGTAACTTCCCACCACGAACCAACCAAAACCAGACAGTTTTCCTACTGAATTCCGCAGTTTTTTTCTCAATTGAAATCTAGAAGTTTACTCTGAGTAGCTCTAAACCGATTTTAATCGAAAAATGTTCCCTCCAAAACCCTCAGCCTATACAGCGGATTTCCATTGAAAATTGACTCGACGGTCGTTGATGGAAGAACTCAAACTACACTCTGTCCAAGTACACATTATCCTATTACCTTCGTTAGGGAAATGGCTTTTAGTAGAATCACTAACGGTCAAGTACTCGTCATCATAATTTGATTTGATTTGAGTTTGTTCGGCAAGTTTCAGGGAATCGGTGCTGCAGCAAACTTGACTGTCGAGGTTCGTTTCCTTCCGGCAAATCGGTGTAACGAGCCAAAGGCGAGTTCAGTTTGAGTTTCAAAAGCTCTTCCATTCTTGGAATAATATTCCTTTAGAAGAGAAACGTCAACTCGACTTCCACTACTTCGGCTCTCAGAGTTGCCTACGCCGACATTTTGTTTGTTTCGACAACATGTACCTACTCATGTCATGAGTAGTTTTATATTAATTAACGTGTGGTGGCGTCATTGCCAACTCGAAGTAAGTTCCAAAGAACGAATACATGAAAATGTGGTTCTATTGGGTCCATTTCCCATTTTATATTCCTGATTCGAATCCTACGTGAAGTCTCTTATAGAAATTTATAAGAAAATGTCCCGCCCCACGAATTATAGCACATTCGGAATTTCTTGTAACTATCAATTAAAATTATTAATTGACTTGATAATCGAAAACACTGTTTGAATCAGCTGGGCCGGTATGAACATTGAACCGACAGGCCGCCTCACGATTCACCCTCATGGTGACGACTTTTGATCTGCTCCAACATTGAGCCCTCATTGAGAACGAACGGCTGGTCGTACAAATCTCCGGATCGTCTTGAAAAAATGCTAAAAATTATACCGTTCCATATGAATTTTTCGACTTAAGAATTTTTCTATGAGCTGAAAGAGTTCAAATCTAGTTTGGACTCTGAATGACTTCGACCTGATTGTACCAGAAGAAATGTTTTTGAAAACCTTTGTTCAATAAGTAATGTTTTTGAAGCTAATAATGTATTGTATTCCTGGAAATTTCGGATGACAATAGGTATTGTCGATTTGTTACGTTAAATCCGATGATGGGACAATCGATTATTTCCCCTTTCGATACGAGAGAAAGCCGTCAGAAACCATCGAGAGAGATCCCGATGTTAACTTCCCCGAACCAAAATCAAGTGCGCGAGTGAGGTCAGGGGGTTCACAAGTGATAGTGTCCGGCGGCCACTCCCCGAGAGTGTCAGACACTGTGGTCGTTGGTTACTCCCGGTCCATGGGGTCAGTAGTGAAAACGGATCTGAATAAGTAGCGAAGGTCGGTCGGATCGGAGGGCTGGAGGCTAAACGGAAGAGCGGCGTCGACGGCGTTGGCGGCGCCGGTTTGTGGGGTGGAGAAAGCAAAACCGCGAGACGCCGCCTCGCAACCGATTACTGCGGATTGAATGATTTGACGAATCGGAAGATGACACTTGGAAACTGTACAAGTACAAGATGGATTTTGTGTTTCGGATTTAAAAAAATAAAATAAAAATAAAAAAATAAAAAAATATTTAACCACTCAAAATCCATTTTGAGCGAATTTTCGAAAATAAGTTACTTCTGCAATATTGCTGGAATGCATACATATTTAATTTTGTAATTGTACTGTACATTTTCAAGACTTATTTAAGGTTGGACCCACACTTATCTAATTAATTACCAAAAGTCGAAAGAATTTTCAATTTTACACCGTCATAATGTTATCATTATCTTTTGAATGCAAATTTTGGTTTTGTTATGCCCCAGCATCAACGGAAATATTGATAAGCTAAATAAACATGTGATGCGAGAGGGGGAGGATTCAGGCCGAGTAGGAATAGTTCCCTACTCCACAAACAAGGCGGCCCCTAAGACCGCTCTCCCTACCCTAACCAGGAGAAGGGGAACCAGAGGAGAGTAATAAAAATCCCGATTCCTCAGGAAAAACCACACAATATTTTCAGCCCCCCCCCCCCCCCCAAACCGATCGGAACCCTCTCTCACCACAATATGAGTTCAAACCACACAGCGTTATCATTCCTTCTACCTTCATAACTCCTTGTATAAAAATCAGAAAGCCTTAGGGTTTCATTTGTGAAAAGAACCTACCGATGGTATGTCCTACCAATGGTTGATGGAAAAATAATTAATCAAAAAAATTCGATTTACACTCAAAACAGAAATCTTCAATGCGCTGCCCTGAATTTTGCGCTGCTCTGCGATTTTGAACTTGCCTAGGTTATAGATCAGCGTAGATCAGCGTAGATCAATCTTTAATCAACCTCTAATTTTGATCAATTAAGACGCCACCAGTTAAAACACGAATTTTTCTGTAACATTTTCCTATAACATACGCTCTTAAAATAATTGTCCGGCTAGATCGGTCAGTATGTGCGGTGCCGACTTCAACCTCTTCAAAGGGTTAATCGACCGAGAAATAAAGATGAGACCGTCACTGAGCGTGGGCTATAATATCCACCAGAATATCCATTTCAACGAACACATTATTCGCACGGTGTTTTGAAGCAAACGCCTTGTGTTTAAAGTATTTTATATAAATGAACATTTTTCGGAAATTCAAGTTTCAAACCTTTTGGACCAAAAACAATAGTTTCCTTTTCTTCGAAAATTCACTAAATACAACAATCTGAAATGAACCAAAATGCAGGATCGGTAACACACCAGGCTCCAACAGGTTTTCTTCAGGTTTATGCAACACACCTCCACCTGTTACAATAATTGGTAAAATATCTATGTCAAGTTCGATGTAATTAACGAACCGTATTCTCGCTTCGTTGGTGTTTTTAATACCCGAACAAGTAAACCCACAAGAAAAACCCAGTTTGAAAATCATATTTTAGAAAGCCCCGTCAATTCAGAAGGTTTAAGAGCCATCGAAACTAAAGCTAAAACCAGTCTTTAGCTCTCGAGGACGACTCTGTCACTGAGCACAATTGAGCCGCAGCTCGTAATAATAACGTACAACGAAGGAAATGCGTTTAACCAATAGTTAGAAGTGAATCCTCGCCTCCGAGGCCCCAAGGTTTCCCTCGTCTATCTCTCTTCGAAACTAAGGGGTAGGTGATTATTTGTGTCCTGCTATTTGTTAGCTAGCGAGTAGCTGTACTTATCTACGACCTACTATAATTGTACAGTTCGAACCTTGAGCTGTCGAAATTGATCACACCTCTACCAAGTGATTTCAAAAGGTTTCAAATCGTAGATCAAAGGGTTTTGAATTCTAGAAGAATAACGCCTTCATATTCTGCTGTTTTTTTTAATAACACATTGTAACCAACGTTTTACTTATAAACAAAAAAAAAGTGTGATAAATACCTACTTAACCTGCAATTAGGCTTGTCAGAGTTCACCTATTCAAACGGTATTAACTAGAAATCAAGATAAGGTTTTTAATGTGATGTTTTCGACATTTTGGGTTGAAAATGGAGTCGAAAATTTCTTTCGATATCGAGTAAGGAGTGAAGTATTAGATATTTTTCCAATTCAATAATATTTTATTTTTTGCAAAAAATCAAATTTTCATGTATGTACATAGGCATACTATCAAAATAAACCCTTTCTAGGTTCAACAGAAGCTGTAAGAATAACTTAATGTGGTGGGAAGGGGTGTTAAGGCCAGTAACAATAAACAATTAAAAAATAAGGCAGTGAGGATGGATTTGAATTGGGTCCATGTAATTGTGAGTTTTCCCGCCTCAGTTCAAGTTAGTTGGCTCTGCAGGGGACAAGCAGCACGGCAGCTCATCAGTAAGGAAAACTTTGAAAATCACCTTGAAATACTCTCGTTAGGGGCCAAAATATTTAATGTGTCGGTCCAGTCAGTTTTGAGCGCTGAGGGGTTGAGCATTGAAAATATTGAAATAGAATATAACAACCATAAAACGTCAAATCTTTGAAGAATTCATTATCTGATCACTTCGTGTGGATACAGCATAAGTACTTCTATTCTTATTGTATTCTTTTTGTTTCAGGTCGGTGGTAACAAGGATTCCAGCTACATATTTACGTTAATTTAAGACAAGTCGATGTGTCGAGCTCATTATGTCCACAAGGGTATGTAGTATTGTAATTGGAAGACTATTAAATAAATTTTATTCCACCCACCACAGTATACAACGTTTTGAGGACATTGGGAGCGCTGGCAAAAAGACGTACATTGGCTTCAAAATGCTTCAGTAATGATTTGTTGTAAAACATTCCCAGATACAACCCCGTTTTGGGGCGTTCTGATTCAAATCTACAATTGGAACATCATAATATATTATACTCGTATCAGTTTTTACGTAAGATATTTTGAAACTCGAGAAGTGGGCCAAATTTGAGTTATGGGGATCAAATATTGCTACACATTGGGTTGGGAGTATAGACAAAAAATATCACTCTATTACCAAAAGAACTACAAACAAAATGTGATACTGACTTTTTATTCAAGCGCTTAAAAATTGGACGAATTTTGATAGTTTTCGAAAAAGCGTACAAAAATATTGGATCAATGTTATATCAATATTAGGTATATCAAACACTGCTCTTAGAATTCAAAAAGTATTCAAATTTGAGTTTTTATTTTTCACAAATCGTGTTTGGGTAGGAAAATGGGGTAACGATCTTGCAAAATCATCCAAAACATGTTATACGATCTGCCGGAAGGAAACGTTCATGTTTGGAATATCGTAATGATTGATATTGATTTTGGGGGTGTCGAAAATTCGCTCACAGGTAAGTCATGCTGCAAGACTGGAAATTTGCGGAAAGCCAGATTGAGACGAGCTCAACTGTCAAAAACCCATTACAACAAAGCCACAGTCAGGCGATGGCTTTTGGCGCCTGGGCACATTAGGGAAGACGGCGAACTGAACGAGAACAGATTAAGGATCGTTCTCGACAAAAGTTGGGAGGGTCGCCGGTCATCAAGGGAACCCTTAAGGCGGCACACTTGAGGGTTTTAGTTTGTGGGGATGAGTGGAGGATTCACTCGTAAGACGAGGGATCCGTCACCTGTCAAGCGTCAACCCGAATGCCTTTTTTTCGTTTCTTTCTCTCACTTATCTCCTCTAATATGGAGAGCATCTCGAGAATTTTCAACCGCATCCGGAGGGAAAATGTTTTCGGGCGGATTTAACCTCTTCGGACGGAAAGAATAAGGAAAAGGGTTAGCTCTGCCTGGGGATCACATGAATTGGGGTTTGTCCGTATAGTTCCCCAAACATGTTCCCTGTAGATTCCCAAATACCCAAGTAGGTTGTTCTCATTTCAATAGCACACTCTCCCAGAAGGGATTTAGATAGTCAGACTTTATGATGTGCTGGGGAACAACGAGGAGTAAGGGGACCACCTGCTGCGAAAAATATTCAAAGTTCTACTGAGGGCAGAGGAAAAATTGACCTAGGGGTCAATCCTTACTTAGGCTTCATAATCTCAGGACAGGGTCTATTTGCTGACTCAAAATATTTAGGTTCACTCCATTGACTTGATAATCAACAGTCCTTTACAAAAAATTACTCTTTAATGCCTCACAAATTTTGGCAAAAAAAACGTGTTTTCACGTGTTTTGAGCAAAAGTCACACCTAACAACGACACGTACTATACGTGAATTTCTCTGAGAATTTGCTCATGACAAAAACATTATTCAAAAGCTATTTATATTTTTCCTTCCACTTGTACACTTGTAGATCAGTAAAATAGTGAGGAAGCAATGGCTGAAATGTACTTTTCTGGACTTCTGCAGATTTCAATGCATATAAAATTTTCCTCGTGATTCATCAATTGCAGCTGAACATTTAACATGAGTTCCATCAAGCAATATTTAGCACCTCAAGAATAGAAGTGTGAAAAGTAAATAAAAAAATCAATTTTCGAGTTATACCTATAGGCAGACAGATCATGACGAGTCGTACAAGAATACAGCTGCATTGCTGATGTTGATGAATGAATGAATGAATGGCTTCGTTTATTAAATTATTCTGTACATATTTAGGACCATGGGGCCCTCTCTTCCAATGTATACAGAAAGCATAAGACAACAGCATTAATCGTCAGTCAGTATTACAGGAAACAGCTTAATATAATATATAATTATGCAGAATAATGCAAAATAATGCAGAATAATGATGCTGGAATAATGTTTTGCAAATTTGCGTGTTGAAACAATCGGGGAAAATCATTGGAAATGAATATAAAAAATCCAAGATAGTAATGTAACCACTCAAAACTATTTCTCAATTTATCCATCAAAATTATCCAGAATTTTTCCAAGTCGCTAGTTGTTGATGGAGAAGGTGGCTAGACTTCCCTAGAAACATTAGTCATAAGCCGCTTCTAAAAAAAAAAAGGATTTTAACGAATTTTCAGCAATATTTGGGACCCAAAACTTCAAATGCGTTTTCCCAACATTTAGGATTTTTGACTAGTCGCACTCCTATTTTTGAGGTGCGATTTTATCTCAGAATAATGACTCTCACTCCAAGGGAGGTTTCCAGCAAAGCCTAGCCCATGTATGCAGCCGGATAAGTGTTTCACTTGCGCTATAGAACTATTTGCACAGCACAATCAATTCAGGTGTTTGTTACGCTCGAGGCGCCGGAGTTCCCCTTCGCTATTCAGAACGTTGAGCATCTCCAAGTCCTCATGTTTGGTTTGAGGTTGACTGAATCCGCCCTCAGATCTCGGTGTGTATAATCAATTCGCATGTACCAAGGGGCGCTAGTATTTGGTTTTGTCAGATTTGAATTTTTTAAATGTTAGACTTCTTGGTAACAGCCCCAGAGTTGAATCCCGTTGGTCCGGATAGCGCGAAGAATCTGCTTGGTGTGAGCTTGTGAAATTCGTACCCACCAGTCAATACACGCTTCTCAACTTGATCCTCAGTTCCTGCTTCTTCTTCTCGATGTTCTTATTCCAGTTTATTTTGGAGTCAACAGGCATCCCCAGGATTTCTTCATCTACGGCTGAGATTCTTCGGTTGATAAGTATTAATTTTGATTAATTCAACTTCATTCTTCACCTCTTAGTCCACTTGACAATTGTCAAGTGGATTAATCCCATTAGACTTTTGTAGTATGCGAGTTGGGGTTTCTACATCTTCACCCATAGAGTGTCATCTGCAAACACGTCCTAGAACACGTCCTTGCGGGGCCCACGCTTCTAAAAACTCCAATGAATACCCTACTATGATATTATTTATCATATTGTGCATTATAAATGAATAAATGAATTATTTAATATTCGACCTTCCTTCGTGGTTTATACGACGTTCATCACTGTAATGAAGAAAAACGTCGAAACACCGACGTACGAAAGAGGTAATACGAGCGAGGTCAGCTATATGCGGACGTAAGCTGTCTCCCTTCTGCAGTATCAAGTTTCACTGTCAGTCTTCATATCCAGTTTTTCCTCATTCCCCTTTAGAACAATTGCAGGAAGTTTCTAATGAACCCGCGGGTTTCTTTTGATAACCCCGGCGACTTCAGAGCCTCTCCGAATGATAATTTGATGGCACTTCGAATATTTTAATAGGTACGTGCGCTATCAAGCGATTTGTGGGTTTAATGGGCGCGTTGTGGTAGTTAAGAGTTAATAAAGGAACTCAAACCCCGAGGTTTTTCTCCGCGTGTTTTAGCGTTTTTAAAAGTCAAATACAACTATTGAGGTAGGTACTTGTTTTTTTTTCTTTTTTCAAAGTTTTAACTAGGTACCTACCTATTTTATAGTTTTAGTAACTTGTTGAGGGACCGACAATGTTTGCACTTGCGCAAAACGAAAGATACAGTAGGATGAAATTAATATGGTGCAATCTGAGAATAAGCCTTTAAATTGGAGTGCATTTCGACCATCTTCAAAGAAAAAACAATTGAAATTCAATATACAGTTACGTACGATGGGGAATTAATTTGAGTTTTTGAAAGGTTTTAAAATAGTCAGTTTAGTTACCCCCCCCCCCTCCCCCTTATCAAAATTCTGGGTGCGTCACTGAAACAGTCGAATATATTGGATACTGTTCTAAGTTGAAGGGTTTGACTGGGACCTTGTCTTAGTTTGGGAATTTTTAGGATTGTGTACGTTCATACATACCTACTCGTATGTTATAGTCAATGACTGGCTGTATTAGTCAAAGTGTATAACTTATTGATTTATTCAACTTTTCACATCGTATATAATGCCGAGGCATTCCATATAATGGCTGAGGGGATTCGGGAAATGAGTGGAATGAATTGATTCGAACGAGTTTCTTCGTCGATCCCATTTTATTCAGATATAATTGGCTGGCGTGGGAGAATAACCAGGTAAGTGCTAAAAAATGGGATTTCACAGGAGAGTATTTTGAGGAGTCCACAATAACCGACAATGTAAATTAAAGTCCTTGTAATCGTAAATTCGACGGTTTATTCAATGATGGAGACACCTCGCTAGAACGATTTCGTATAAATTGTACAAGTTTGTTTTAAAGTATTAATTATGAAATGAGACATTTTTGAAAATAGCTCAACAGCATAATGTCAGGGGTGTTGCCATGAAAATGAGCTGGGATCTTGAATACGTTCGGTAACACTCATAAGGGAAACTATGCACATTACTCAAGGTGTAAATATTGACATGATTTGTTTAGCTTTCAAATTTTTAATTGAAGAAGAAAATGAACATCATGATGCTAAATGCAAAGATGAACTGACATTAAAAAGCTATGTCGAGTCTGTCCTCTTTAGCATACAAAGCTCCCGTTGGTAACAATCCTGAGCAGTAACACTTCTGTATTTGTATATATCGACAGCAGAAGTTGGTTACCGGAATACGTATTACGGTCCATGAATTTAAAATTTTGGCAATAATAATATTATTCCACTATAGAAGCATCAGTACAACCTGTTACTGAAAATTCACAGTGTCTTTACTGAAAATTCACAGTGTCTTTACTGTTCAGTGATAAAACATGATGGCACGTGACACCTCATTTTAAAGGGGTTTTTTTTTTTTCAAACTGGAGCACTTTGAAGATGAAGAAACGTGGTTGTTACTTGAGATGTTCTTCACGGTTCATCTGCCATAATATGGCCATAATATTAGTCTGGTAACGGAATGAGATATCGCAATTCTGACTTCACCATCGTGTTCAGCATTGAAAAAATCTATTAACTGAACTGTTACTCGGCAAACAATCTCAATTAATCTCAATTCTATCGAGAGTTATCGCCTGGAATGACATGAATAGGTGTCTTTTGGCAATGAAATTGGGTGGTTAGAAACGGATAGAGGCATGCAAAGTTTTCGAAAATTTGATTTTAACGTTTTTTGGCTGATAACGATTGCTTCTCAAAATTAGTTAAAAATCGTTGATTTGAAGATGAAATGATTTGTATTAACGTGGAAGACGCCAATTCACGACTTCAGGACAGGGTCGGGGTGCCGAGTAGATACCTGGTATAGTTGATAACAGGTCCTGTAATAAGGACGAGGAACACGACAGGTGTCGAAGGCCGGAGGAATGACGAATAAATAGGAAGCGAAGTATTTCAATCGAGATCGGAACTCGAACGCGTCTGGACTTCAACATCGAGTCTCGACGGAAACAACTCGAGAAATTCCCATAAATGTTTTTACAAAGGTTTAAGGTAAACTACCAAGTAGAGACTTGAGTGATCCTCTCCAGACGTGGAAATAAACACCTTTCAAGAGCCGTGATTGAGCGGGCACTGGGAAGTATTGCCTTTCGTAGAATACGACGTCTACCACAACTATGTAGACCGTATTCCCGCCATTACTTGTCTTATCTCATCTTATTGTCAATCATCTCATCATTTTTCTCGTTACCTACGCGAATAGAAAACATCTTTCTAAGAATAACCCACGCTCGGCTTGGCCCGAAACTTGGACAATTGTATCGCGTCGTGGGAAATGTGATGAACTGTAGGGCACCGCAGATACTCGCATTTTTGTTAAGCTTCGGTTCGTCCAGAAAAAAATCCCTACGCCAATCTTAATAATGGAATTCTCCTCGACTATAAAACAGATTATAAAATAACAGATCACTTGAAAAGTGTAGACTTAAAATGAACAGCAGAACAGGGAAAACCATCTTGAAACTCAACCAATTCCATAAACATTAAGAAACTGGACGGTAATGAAGTTTTAATTGAATAATGAGGGCGAACCACGAGTATAGAAGTAACTCAATTTCTTGAATGGCTTGGAATGATTTCTGACTCGACCATCTTGATGAGACTCGTTGATGGGATTCGAGTTGGATTAATTGTTTCGAAATGATGAACAAACTGAAGCTCTATCGAGGGAAACTGAAGCTTTCACGAAACAAGACCATACACTGATTTGATTTGATAAGATCCGCGTTGTATTGGTTCATTTTATCTTCGATATTGTACCATATCTTCGATAATCAACCATTGGAATCGACCAAAGGAAAAAGTTTGTTGACCCCCCTCAAAATTTGTTGGTTTACGTTTCAAGATACGTAGATTCAGAAAAATCCGTCCGTCCGCCGTCTGCGGCATTTGGCCAGTCCGTTCTGCTAAAAATACGAAATTTGGTTTACGGGTTCGGACCAACCCCACAATGATCCTCAAAGCTTTTCATAACCCTAGGTCAAGGGGAAGGGGTCTTCTCAACAGTAATTTTTCCATCTGTTTAGATAATACTGGTAGATATTGGGCTGTAGGACTTCTTATCAATGGGAACCTTCCCTAGTTTCAATTTCGTCACTATGTTGAGAAGAGAAAGAATTAGATCACAACAATCAGTCTTAAAATGGTGAGGTTTTTCTGAAATAGACCTAGAAGTATGCAGTTTGGAACACCATGAATTCTTCTTCCAAAACTCTTTTTTTTTCAAAAACTTGGTCGATGGTTAAAAATGTAATTGTTTGACGCTCTTCTCCCTATCAATAAATTCGTCATTTCGTAGTCTCTCCGGAAGGAAACCGAGATTCCTTCACTTTGCTTGGCCGAAGACAGAAAATGTGTTGACAATTCTGAGGAATATTTGTTGGAACTGAAAGACGAATAAAGTGTATCTGAAAGCTCTGAGCGAACTTGTCCTTTACGCGCTCCAGCTACCTGATATACCTCATCCTCAAGAGATTTTTTGTCGCTGGAGAAGCGTACTTGTGGGCTCCTTTTGTGAGACTGGGTTGCGTCTGGAACATCACCTGTACCAAAGGCGTGCTTAACCAGATAAGTGTAGCCCAGTAACTTGCCTTCAGAAGCAAAAGCAGCATGTACGTTCTGAACAAACCAATTAACGTCTTCCATTTTAGTGAGTTCAGAGCTCAATCTGATTCTGCCAAGGCTCTGTATGCCACACTGGTATGCTAGGCTGCGATCCGTTAACAGTTTGGGGAATACATCTTGGCTTATTCAAGAAACTTGAACACTTGTTGATTTGGAATGCCTGTTCTGCAAATTGCCATCGCTCTCTTAGAGGATGAGGTAACTCGAATTTGCAAACTTAATCGTGCCAAATTGACACATGCAAAATGAAAATGAAAATCCAAACCAAGAATAACTTTGTCTCGAATCATAGAAACTAGAAAAGACCCTCCTGTATCTCCCAACTGTACCCTTGACGGGCCCCCAAATGTTGAAGGAAACCACTAAATTCAACAAAGCAAACGAGTGCATTCACCTCTTGTCAAGCTGTCAACAAGAACACTACAGTTGTCTAGAGACTGTAGTTACCACTACAATAAAAGAGGAAGACCCAGTACCTACCTCCCTCACAAGTGTATTGACGCTAACTACAACGGTATTGACTCAAGGACTTGAATTGACAAAAGCAGTGTTGCGAAGATGGCGAAACGTTCTCTGGAACGCCACTCAGGCTTTGGGATGAATTTAAACTCCTCTATTGACAAAGAGAAGGTATTTACATACGACTCGCTAACGTAGAGGATGCGAGCATTTGTTTGTAGACTTGATTTGCAAAGGGATTCTGGGAGAGAACAAAAATTGTGCTTGCGCATACGCTACCTCCATTTCAACGGTTTCTGGACCCTTGGACCTTGTTTCAATTTTCCTAATGAAGATGAAACATTTCAAACAAAAGTTGACTCATTCAGATAACATTTCATGAACATTTCCATCACCTCTTTAAGCTACTTGAGGAATTCACAACTCCATTTGCTCGATCAATATTTTGAACGGATGTCATCATCAGCAACTTCATTGAAAGTGAAATCAGACTCAGCCATCTCATAGGTTATGATCATTATTATTATTTTTGTTATTTAATTGCATTTTATGCAATTGCACTGCATCATGACATTCCTGGAAAACCTCATGATTGGATGGGGAGTTGTTCGGAGATCATGATCATAATAATAACAATGTTCGAGTATGTTATGTTGAATGTGCGTGGTAACTATCGTACCTTGAGATAACAAAGCAACAATGAGGTCATTCGACGGTGGTAACTTCAAAATCTAAATCAATAAATGCAAAACAAAAAAAATGTATTGAGAACACTGATTACAGCAACAATTCCTTCAAGAACTGTTCAGAGTCGTCGCCAGTAACAATTTCGAATAATATACATTTTGATTAAGACGAATAGCCAGTGGAGGCTCGTCTTAATCAAAATGAATTTACGAAATTGTTACTGGCTACGACTCTGAACAGGTCTTCAAGGAAATGTTGCAGTATTTGTATAGAAACACGTGAGTGCAGCAAAAACAACAATGAAATAATTTTCTTATTTTGATACATCAATTGAACATGTACACACAAAAATAAACATCTCATTATTCAAAAATGAATAAATTTACATTTTACTTTTACATTTTCGTACCTTTTATAAGGAAGCGAAGAAATGACGTTTCAGATTATTCTTAAAATTCTATAATTGTGAACACTGTATACATTAATAGGTACGGAGGTACCAATAAGAGTTTTGATAATTTTGAGAATTTGTCTACCTGCTGCTTTATTGCTATCAACAATTTCAATTTTAATTTATTTGAATATTTTCGAAGACGTAAATTAGGCAACTTTACAAGTAATCGCCTTTAAACTTAGGACTCGAACATAATATATTATCTACAAGTAGAAAGATCTCTGGTAGAGTAGCGAAGGAAGGTTTCCATTAAAAATTTTTGAATAATGTAAATGGGTTGTTGTGTCGTCGTAACAGTATTGGTTTATTATCTTCGATAATGAACCATTGGAATCGCCCAAAGAAAATTTTTTTTTAACCCCCCCTCAAAATTTGTTGGTTTCCGTTTCAAGATACGTAGATTCAGAAAATCGAATAAAAAAAAATCCGTCCGTCCGCCGTACGCCGTCCGCCGTCCGCCGTACGCCGTACGCCGTCCGCGCCACTTTGCCCAGTTAGCGTTGAGTTAAAATTACGAAATTTTTTTTATGGGTTTCGACCAACCCCACAATGGTCCTCGAAACTTTTCATAACCCTAGGTCAAGGGGAAGGGGTTCAAAACGAATTTTGAAATTTTGAAAATTTCATATCTCGAAAAATTCATATAGAACGGTATGTTTTTTATTTCATATTTAGATAGAGTTTGTTCCGTAGAATTTTTTAAGACCATCCGCAGCTTTGTACGACCAGCCGTTCGTTCACAATGACGGCTCAAAGATTGTGCCTCACAACCCGATCGTGAATCAAACTGTTGAAATACAGGTCCATTTTCATACTAACAAGCTCTTTGGAACATCATATGGCTTAAGTGATGTCGAGTTTGTGGTTCTGAGGTGCTTTTCGTGCTACGGAAATGAAGGTAATTTCGAATGTTTGTTGGTAGGTACTTTTTTATAGAAAAATTATTACCGACGTAGTATTAAAAACCCCAGAATTATATCGTATTAATTAATCATAATTAATAATAATTATTATTAATAATAAATACAAATTATTAATACCTAACAATAAATTATAATAATTTTCACGAGGTACTTGATACAATTGTTGATAATTAGTGATATTTGATAATAATAATTAATCTAACATTTAGAATCTAGACATTTAGACCTAGTGATCTAGACAGAAGGGTGATCTGTACAAAGAAGATAATGAACCGTTGTGTCAAGAATTTGCAGAGTTTTTTATTATTAATATTAATTTAACAGCCAGAAAGTTGAACAATAATTGATCAGTTCAACTTAATTTAGCTGACACTGAGTTTGACGATCAAATGTGGTCGGAAAGAGAACTAGTTTGGTTTCTGACTGGTTTAAGAATTATGGAGAGAACTTCTTCGAGGGAACTGTTGAATTTGCACAACTTGTATTTCAAGACCAACTCGTAGGTAGAGAGGTGTGTATTCTTGCTTGACTTGTAATGGTGTATAGCTTGAGAAGACCGCATTAGAGGTGAAAATGGTCGTGATATTTCCTTATTAGTGAAGGAGATGGAGAAAATCTGGGACTCAAATTCATAACAGGACCTGAAAGACAGAACGCTACCGTAGAGAGTTAATCTTATAAGTGTAATTTTTTCGTGAAAATGGATTAATTATAGGAATATTGACTTGTTATCCATCTAACTGGTAGTGGTACGGGACGTGTCAGGTTTTTTGTTCGATTCTGTACTTTTCTGGAGGAGTTTTTCAAGTCTTTCTACAACAGTATCTGAGGTTTCTGAGACGAAGGAGCCATTTTTTCCACGCCAGTGGCAACACAGTGAGAACGGTCACCAAAGCCTCATTCTGATGAACATTCCAACGCTATTTACAAAACAAGATGCTCCAGAAGCGACTGCATACTCCTACCGCGTATGTGGAAAAGATGGGGAGATGCTGATTGTTGGTCGGCTCGGAAGGTCGATTCGCTCCGCCGTGTTTTGCTACTCCGAGCTATTGTGACGTGTGGGCCACTAGGAGGACCGTAAACCCGGGAGCACATGAGGACATGAAGGCAGTTCTCGTCTTGTCTCCCGCCAGCCTTTTCAAAGCTTTTCACGAGGAGGGCAACCAACATTTTTCGTTCCCGAGGTCAATGACGCACCTTTTGAAGGGAAGTCCCTTTTCCACGAGGGCACGACAATAAGGAGCATCTTCCACAATGCTGGAACGTAACTGTTGTAGACGTCTATGAAGACCTCGGAAGGATTGGAATCCTCCCACAATCAACGGCACAATAATTACAGGTTGAAAACGTTTTTTTCGGTCGGATTTCGTTACTACCTGAGAACATGGAACTGTTGGATTCTTAGCTATTGTACGTAGTTGGATGAAGCTGGCCACCTTCTTATACTCCTAACTCCCGAGTTCTTCACATTACATTATTAACAGTTCGCACTGCAAACATTAATTGACCAATTTCCTACTAATGAATAAATCCTGAATAAATTATCGTAACTTTGATAGTATCTCATTGGTATTAGTCATTAGAAAACAAATTTTGTGTATGTCGTGAAACAATCACAGTTCCTTATAAGTCCTCAGGTCCAGTGGTTTATAAATTTATACATTGTCTAGGCATTGAATAAGCTCTTATTTCACACTTTGCCGGTAACATAATAATAAATACTGCTCTATGGTCATTTGAAGGGTCATTCATGTTAGCGATTCCTGCCTTTAACAGTAGGACCAATATATCAAATTTGCCAGAGTGTTTATGTAAAAATATAAGAGCTGCTTTTGCAGACGTGGGTAGTTAAGATGTTTTGATGATTCAGACAGGAGGAATGGTGTAACTAAGTCGAATAATCATTCAAATTCTTCGTTTTGCGACTCTTGAGATCGTTTCGCATTTCCTTTACTCTGTATTTGATATTCGAGTTAGAGTCTATTAAAGTACCCTAGCAATCGAAAATGAATCAGTCGATAAAATTGGTTAGGGTCAAGAAGTGCCTCCCATGTGCCCGAACTCATTGAACTTGGCACTTATGAGCACTTATGAGAGATGCCGAGTTTAGGCAATTCCTGATGCTATAGAGGAAATAACTCAAACTCATAGATTTTTTGGTAAAGCCTTCACATTTGAGAAGTTTTCATTTACAGTCCCGCCCTAGGGTCTTGGTGAGGTTACCATCTCTATTAACGACAGGATTACAAGTTGGAATGTATATTACTACTGAAGGTGTGAATCATTGGCATGTTTTATGTGCGCTCTATTAGGGGATTTTGAAACAACTGAGCAATGCGTTTTATTTATGTTTACATTCAAGTTATTTACCGACAGCCAATGAAATATAAATTTCATGTCATAGTTAGCTTGGGCAAACAGGTCGTCCCAATCATCTGAACAGCGATATCGTCGGCAAAGGGATTTCCATTCTAGTAATGAAAATGAGGGTGCCTATAATATATTAGGTATGTTTTAGAATATCTGTATGTCTGTTTCAGATATCTGTATGTCTGTTTGCTACTTTGGAAAAGTCGCTAAAAACCATATAAACGAGCAGTTCAATATCTGTAATAATTCGACTTTAATTCAAATCCAACTGTAACTTCCGTCTGTGGGTGCACAAATTCGAAAATGTTGGAGGATCGTGCAGGTCCCTGATGATTTTAGAGCGACTGGAATGGTAAGTAGCCCCGGTAGCGCCTGTGCACTCTACGCAGGGGTCTTTCATTTACGTGAGTATACGTGCGTCCATGTTATAAAGTGAAGAAGCTGTGCCCACGCACTTAGCAGAAAGTTTTCTCATGATGCCAATCGGTTCTAAAGACCTTTCAACATCAACCGTCGGATTATAACATTATCCCCAACTATAAATCAAAATAAGCAGTGGCCATCGTTGTTCCAATAAATTGGGTAAGTACTCATTATCATGATGGACAACAGGACTATATTTTAGTGGTGTATATGTCTCATTCCTCAGAGCCGCGTGATTGATACTCATAGGGTACCTATGAGTATACATCAGTATTGGAGGTATATCAGAGGGATTTTCATTGGCGGCCTCTCAGGTTTTAGGCCAAGTCCATCCGTCACTGTCCGAATCCATAATCCACTCCGTATGACCGGCTATTGTATTGACATTTGCATACCATCATCTCCATCCGGCTTTCCATCTTCCGACGTTACCTTCGACGATCCGAGGGGGTGCGAAAACAATTGAACTTCGACGGCCGATCGATACTATAACCCGTGAGAAATAACGAGGTCGCCGCATACTCGAATTTGCACGATGTAATATGAACAACAATACAATTTGTTCTATAATAATAGTGAAAAACTGTTGTCTACAAAAACCTCCAAAGGACCCCAAGATGTAGGTACTGGTTTTTAGTTGCGATCCTGCTTCAAATTTCATCAACATTTGAAATCTTTGATTTGTATTTGATACAGATCGTAATTTGAGTCAGACAACAGCCTCCGACCAACTGGCTTCAAAACGCTCTACGTGTTACAGTCTAGTCCTCCTGTTTAGTCTCATTACTTACTTCTAACCTCTTTGCAGCCGCCTTCGGTGTTTTATTGGTTTTAAATTTGTCATTTTTTTATGGCGTTAGTTACACTATCCAGATATTTTTATCCGAATTTGCAAATGACATCAAAATTACTAGATCAATTAAATATAGACAATCAACATTATTTGCTTTATACGACATCAACTTTATTTGCTTTATACGATATCAACTTTATTTGCTTTATATTTATATGCTCGTAGTCATTGAGTCAGGTTAGTGTCCTTACAGAATTGTACAATACCGTCGTAAAGTTAGACGTCTTGGAGTCGGTGGACTAGATCGAGATTGAAGGGGGTCGACCGACTGATTGAAATACAGCCTCGAAGGACCTTTCCCGGGCAAAATAAATAAGTGCTGCGCCTCTTCAACGACAGAACAGAGCTCTGCTCACTTTGCGATCTCCAAACTCTGAAGAGTACGTTTTGTTACAGCTGTGCCCTGTTCTTAGTCGCGAAATAATATTTCTAACATTTTGGGTCTTAAAGTGGTGGAAGGAAAATTCTATCGTTGATCCACAAGGTATTTTTCCTGGTCTAACTTCTACTGTAGAGAGGGAACTGAAGTTAGATCACTCACCGTCCACTAGACTATCACCGAGCTAGTTACCGACTGCCTCCCTTAATTCGGAGGTGACCCGGCCATCTTTTCAAACGAACAGAAATATCTAAGTTCATTATTCAATTTATTTCGTATAGTTGTGCGACTCACGGATGTTGTATACAGCAACAGCAGTGATCTAGACAGGAGTTGAACTACGCAGGATGTATTGAACCAGAGGATTTCCCTACTGTTGGGTAGTTGTGGTTATTTTTCTATCTCGGGGTCCGAACAACCCCACATCACTTTCCGGACGCCCCCAGCACCGCCAGAGAGTTCTCAAAATCCCCAACAAAGTTGACGACCAAAGACGCGTCTTGTAAGTGCTGCTTTGCTCCGTGGCAAGTTTCACGCCTTCGGCTTCGAACCGCTCCCCCATAAAACACGCTCATTCCATTCGGACCGTCAAGAAATTTTCGCCTTTTGCCGAAGCCATGAGTCCTCTAAATCGGTCCAGGGCGAAGAGGGAGGGCCCCCATAACCTGTGATTATAGCTTTTACAGGGCTGGTAATAGCTTCAGCGAGCACCCTACACGCCCTTTCCTCTGTCCCATCACACGAGTTTCGCCATTTTTTTGTAGCTTTTAACGAACTCCAGTGAGGATGAAGTGGAGCCCTCTCACCTTCCAGTTCTCCTTTCAATACCGCTCCACCGCTTCTGCTGACCCGGTATCCTTTTGTTACAGTTGACCCTTCAAAATCCCTTCCTTGTAAAATAAAACACTTTTCAATTACTTTTTTCCCACCCAATTTTTTCCTCCGCAAGGCAGTTCAAATCAGACATTACCATATGGTGGGTTTTGACATTAATGTTTCTAATGTCATTCATACGCTTAATTAACAACATAAATACTTGAACAACGATCAAGCATAACACGTATAGTTTGGTTGAAGACCCTCTTCTGTGCACAACGTAACGAGTTGAAACAAATGGTTCTTTGCTGAAAATTATAAACCAAACCTCTCTCTGGTCAGAAAATAGCATTGTATTTAGAACACACCACTGTATTTAGAACACTGCAGATCTTGGACGGTCGTATTTCAAAGTGAAATTCAACATCCCAAAATTAATCAACCAAACGCAGGTTCGTACCTGTTCTTCGAGTAATATACAGTCCGTGCAAGCATCTAACACGATGGAATCACAGGAAAATAGCACGAACCACAATGTGACTCGTTCTTAGAATTGTTCATATTGACGTGGCCATGTTTTCAACTTGAAAATGAGTTTCGGGAAACGGGTAGTCGAGGGATAGTGAACCTGATAAGTTTCAGCCGTGCAGCATGAAATAATGAGCGAATTCTCGAAGTGACGCACCTATTCACCCCAGTGAACCCTGCCCCCTCCCCTACTTACCCTTCAGTTGTCTACATTATCCCACACTTTTCATCGATTGGAATTCCTATTCAACAATTGACTGCCCTCTACACGTTATTGTTAATAAAATAATTGGTTATCGCATTTAATTAAACGGCTTTGGATATTTATGATGATTTTACGTAGTAATTTATTGGAATTTTGAGCTTGAGCTATTCAGGCTAAACTGGAATCACCCCAGGATTCCAAAAATCAACACAAATTTAATATAATTAAATGTCCAAATTCCTAGTGCAAATTTTGTACCTGCGCCTTAAAAGTGTTGATAGAATCAAATAGAACAGTAGTACGGAATTTTAGGTAGGTCTTATAATTTCGCCTGTACGAGTATCCTGTACTTTGGCGATTATCTACCAACCGAATTGTCCACAATGTCTACCATCCAACAACTAATTCACGTTAGTATTCATCGACTGGCCGGTATCGGAGTCGACTTTCTTTCGACACTTCCGAATCATCAGACGTCCTCCATATGTGGAACGAACGTAGGTAACGATATTTCCACCTCGTCGAGAAACTCGTTGGAATCAGTGGCGACCTTCAGTTGGATCCCTTCGGTTGATCTGATAGCCGACTAATGAGGGCGGATACCTCGCGGCTACTCGTTCACCTTTTTCACTCCCTGGAACAAATGCTCATCCAGCAGACATCTTTTGGACAATGGCTTTGTTACTGCTGCCAACAGGACACAATGCGAGACGAGCCTGGGAGACACCTTTCCCCAGTAACAAGGGGTTGCCATATTATTATATGAGAGTAACCTACATATGTCTTTTTTGAAGACCAACTTCGTCACTTTATTCTTCAGATACTTTTCCTTCAATGCTACTGACTCCATTTGGGCGCAAAAGAAGTTTGCTCTATACTCCCAACGGCGTTTGAACTGCAATTCTTGTTGGAATACCTAAGAGTAAGTTATAAAATCCCTGCTATGATGTTTCTGCAGGGAAGTTGGCTGATGACAAAGATACCTCCCTAAATACGATAATCATATTCATATTCTCATATAATCATATTCTGCATTGTATGTGTGGTCGTGGTGGACAATATTCTTTTCTTGACGGATTCTTAAATAAAATTTCACTCTGTTCCAAATATACAATATATGAAGGGTCTACAAATGAGCCTTTCAGGATTTACACATAAAAAACTCTGCAAATTCTTGCCACAACGGTTTATTATCTTCTTTGTGCAGTTCACCATTCTTTCTGGAGCACTAAATGATAGATTAATAATAAAAGTGATTTATTATTTAAAATTAATACCTAATTGTTAGTAATTATCAGTAAGTATTAATTATTATTAGGTATTATTATTATTATTAATTAACTCGATATCTGAAAACCGTGACATTGTGCTGTTCGAAGTAGCTGGGCCAGTACGACACGCTGCCACATGATTCACCCTCATGTTTAATAAGAAATCAGTCTCACCTTTGTATGGGAAAATCCTAAAGGCCGTTTTTGGGTAAATTTGGGTCAATGAGTTGTGTCCCAGTTTTGAAAGTAAATTTCACGTCTTTCACTACCTTCAACGAGGGCCTGACCGTACGAGATAGTCGTACTAAGTACATAGACCGTATCCACAGCTATCCATCTTCTCGCGACCGTATACTAACTCATTACGATATCCCATTTCATAGCCGTAAATAGAGCTGATAAGGAGGCATTGTCCCGATGAAAATGTGAGAACGCTCTATTTGGTCAATGCGTATTTACTCAATAAATTTTCCTGTTTGCTAATTTGATTTACGTCACATTATCCATACAATGATCAAATTCTAAGTGTTTAGAATGCTTCACTTGATCATAGAAAAATACGTTCACATGATTAACATACCTAATTTCGTACTGACTGCACCTAAAAATCAGAATAACGCTTCATCAACTATGTTGGCCAGAGACGCCCAAAAGTGGTACATAAATTAGTTACGAATATTTACAAAACAAAAAAATATTTTCCACATTTTCTGCACAGAAGATATAAATCATTCCAAGGAACTGGGCTTCCTGAAATGCACAATTCGTGAGTGTATTATAGCTTATATCATGGCCTTATGAGGTTGTTAGGAATAGTAGTAATTTTGAACATTTTGTGTTCATAATATGAACACACAATAAAGAGAATATTATTCCCTTCACATACTGTTCCAAAATTTTAATGTCTGGTTCAAAAAACTTAATTTTTTTTGACAATCTCAATTTTAGTAAAAGAGGCCAGAAACGCTTGTCGATTGTGGCTTATGAAAGGACGAAGGATGAAGTTGTTCATGTTGCAATTTTCGTTCGTACAAAGCAAGGATCTAAAATAATTTTCAATCTCATGAAGAACATTCAGTCAGGTATGAGAAAATTAAAGTTGGAAATTCTTCTATGTCGACGAAATGAGCTCAAGAGGACGAAAGAACGTGGAAGGAAAGAGAAGGACGTGTATATGGTAGGATAAGGCAAGTTTTAATGGAGTCTTAATGCGAACTATCCGGAAAATCACCTTCTTTTCTAATCGACGCCACGGAGAAGTTTTTTATTTTATTTTACGCGATAGAAGGATATTACTCCTCTTTGGACAAAGGGACGAGAACACTTTGATGATGAAGAATCCTTCACCTGCCTCGAAAACCCCCTAAAGGTTGGTTTGCTAAGATCTTGGAGACCACTTTACCGGCGATGGATCCCTTGCAGGCTTGAGGTTGGGGGTCTTATCTTCGCTCGGAAGGCATCCTAAACCCTCCTCCTCCTGCACGCCACTTCCTCGCCACCATCATCTTAGTTAGTTCGTGCCTCTTCAGACTCTCGGAAATCGTGACTTCTCTTGCTGAGGTTTCAACTTCAAACAGGTTCTCTTTCCAGACCATACCTAGTAAAGTAGCGATCTTCCATGTCTTCCGCGGCTCTTTTCTTTCCCTCAACGCCATATTCCTCAACAGAAATGTCCGTTTTTTCAAATTTTTTTCCACTCCTTCGTATCGATTTAGCAAGCAGTCACTCGAAACCTGTCACGGCCACATCATAGTTTTTCTTTGCAAAACAATTACAAGGCCTTAATAGGTAAGAAAAAGAAATCTGTCTTCATTACTAAGTACGTCAATGTTTTTGAACGTTAGGACATTTTCAAAGCGCAATATTATCAGTGCCTGCTTCATATGGAACGTTTCGTGACACCAATCAGTTACAGGTCATGACGAATGCGTATCCTTGAAACCTTGGCAACATGTCCTAACAAAAATGGTAAAAATCTTTTCCCTTTGTATGATTGCTTCCTTTAAATGGATGTCTGCAACATCAAAACCGAATGGAAATTTCCATCTTGTAGGAGACACTTTTTTCACTTTTTGAGTGAACAAAACGCTTTCCTAAACTGAGTAGAGTAATAGTGAAATAGTTTCTGGTAGACCTGCATCCCAGTACGACTCAAGGCGGTAATTTCCCCAGTTGCCTTGTATAGTGCAATATCCAGAAACTACTCTGTGCAATGTCTGGGCCATCCGAGTAGGTTCAAATTTTTCATATTTTGGCAAAACTCATAGGTATTTGTTGGGGGCTGCTGTTGAGATTCGTACTGTAGATCTTAAATCTTAAAGGTTACTTACTTGAATATTATATTAGAGTATATTATATTATATTATGCGTTTGGTCAACTAACTGGGCTAGCTATTTAATTAACACTATTTTATAATAAAACAGTGACACTTCTGCAGTTAAGTTTCTTTCGAATGAGCTAAAGGGAAGATGTTGTATGTGTTCTGAGAACTGATTAAGCAGAGTCCAATTTGGGTGGGACTGATCTTCATTGTAGTCGTGAGTCCTGCATGAGGGGGCCTCAAATTGCGACTGTTTTCGGTTTATTTATTACCATAATTACCGGTTCCTCTCTTGAAATCGTTCATGTTTTCATACGCGTACGAATAGGGCTGGCAAAGTTAGGACACCCTGAAATACGTACTTGAAGAGGTGATGAACAACACCTAGAAGACTTTGACTGTCCTATGAATAGCTTCCGAGTGGTGAACTTCAGACCCTGCTGGATTTGACGCGGGATGAGTGGACATTGGTGCTGTCGAATAAATATTCACCTCAGTAGAAGTTTAGCACTCTCGGTGAAAATGTCATGTAAAGATTGACGAAGGCGAGTAGCCCTTATTTTGTGGGTTACTGGAAGAGGCAGCGAAGAGACGCTTCTGGATACATCCCATGAACCGGAAGAAGCAGATGAAGAAGCAGAAGCAGATGGTGGTTCTAAATAATCAAATTTGAATTTAACAATAAGGGTTTGCTAGTAAGAAGGAAGAAATGATTAGAAACTATTCAGAATCAATATATTCTACGTCTCAAGTAATCTTTGCCTAACAAGGTATGAAGCATCAGATAGATTCTATTTTCTGAGTATGACCATTTTATTTTAGCTTTATGGTTTTCACCACGATTATTTTGGCACATTTTCAATTATTGACCGAAACAGTCATTTGACGAGCCTCTTGGATTGGTTCGAAGAACCGAACCCACTAAGTGTTATTTAAAAAATGTCGATCTTCTAACAGGGCCCATAACCTTTTGGAAGAAAGGAAGTTGTATGAAATGAGAAAGAATAAAAGCGGAGTAAGAAGAGCAATACGATAATAACGCAATAAAAAAGGTAGATTTTACAATTAAACACAAGGTACAGAAAAAGTTCCATTAGATCGTGTTATATCATATTTTAGATGGAGCTCTTAGCCTATCCGATTCACGTTTTAGATGGAGCCTGGTAGTATCTTAGATCGAGATGCCAGTATTATTTGACTGGTGATGTCAAAAAATTTTAATACCAAGTCGAGCAAATAACCATATAAGTAGTTGCCCTTTGCGTGGTTCCTGACGCAAACCTCGTTCTTGGAAGATCGCGATCGGGGGTAACGCCTCGTTGCATCTTCTTCCCTGAGAAAAAGGGCACGCTGAATACTTCGTGATTCCTCTGCATCCATTATCCACCTGGAAGAAGAAGGAACGAGCACGTTTGTGTTACTTTATACGATGTCGAGATCTTTAAGGGGATGCCGAGTGGGGGACTGATCTTTCTCTGCAGAAGGTGAACGGGGCGTCAGGGCATCTTCATGGGAAACCTGCCTGTCTCTCACTGCTGACCTTCTTACAGACAGCGACTTCTTCCATTTAATAACCACAAGCAAAATAATGTTTACACTCCGATCGGAGCTTGGACTATTAGAGTAATATACTTACTAGAAGACAGTACTCGACAAGGTTAGAATAGTCTGATTAACATGGGCCAATGAGATCGTCCTTTCAGATGTCCTTCCAGTGAGACAAAAACGTATAATTCAAGGATCATCTGTTTTGGATCTGTGTGGGATTCCAAGGATTATGTGTCATCTGTTGTTGGAACAAGTCTATAAATATTCGTCAGCTTTTAAGATCAGTATTTAGCAATCAAAATGTGATGTCAGCTTGTCTGTCTGATCAATGGGTTTTCCATGTTGCCAACCAAACAAGTTGCTCCTTGGCATCATCATGCCTTTATTTTTGAGTTTGTTTGGAATTTCTTTCAACGGGATCACTGAATTGAGGATGGGATATCAAAAGAAAGCATCAATATCCGATATTTACTTATCACTTTTAGTCTTAAAAGATGTTTATAACAAAAAGGCGTTGAAAGGTGAAACTCTAAACTTCGTCTTGTATTCTGTTGGAGAGAAAATCTTTTGTTGAAACAATCGGATGCTTCTGGGAAGTGGCTATAATGTGTTTTAAGATATTCAGGAAATAGCTCTGTTTTTAGGGCTTTTCGCCGACTCTCCGTCTTCTTTTTCGGTGCCTAAATAAATAAAATACAGACTTGAAATACATCCTTCATAAGTAGAAATAAAGTACGTGTTTCAAAGACGAAAAAGAATGAATAATAACCTGCACACCGGTTTCGGCTGTTACACCGTCATCGGTACAATATAGGTTTCTATGGTGAAATAGCCAAATCCAGTCAACAGAGTATTATTTATTTATGTGGAAATATTCTTTTCTTCTTCGAAACTCGTCTTTCGTTTCTGAAAATGGATTTCCACTATTTCGCCGCACCCACCCTACGCTATCTTCATAAACACTTCAATTCTCACCATCATGACATTGCCAGGATGGAATGTCGAGGTTCGCATAGATCTCGGAAGTGGAAGGTGAACCCCATAAACCTGTGGAAATGAATCCCAGAAAGTCTGGGAACGTACCCGCCGAAGCTCACAGTCTGAAGAAAACTCTTTTTGAAGAGTAACTTTCCTTTAGAGGGCTCCCTCGTCCCGATCATTTGGAAACGCAGTCGACAAAAAAAGCCCTCGTCTCAATACAAGCAGAGGTACCGATGGCTGAGGGCTCGATGATGAGAGTGCCATGTGAATGTGAAACACCGTCGCCCCTCGGCCGATCGGAAGGTAGCAGACGTCCAATTAGGAATATCTGATTGTCATGTGAAATCTCCGAGTTCGATGTTCGCCTCGATGACTCAACGCATCTGAGGAGTTCGTTGGCGTATGGAGGAGATGATAAATTGTCAGAATTGTCAGTTGTGGATTTTTTGTTCGACATTCGGGTCTTGTAACTTAAACCGACAAATACTGCGGAGGGGTGTTGAGATTTGGTATTTTTCGTTCAATTCCAGTGGCATAAAATACGATGATCTGATAACTAAGAAATTCGGAATATGAGCTCCGACCAGGCCAGATATCATGTATTAGAAGTTATTTATAACGTACTGTGGATGGTATTTGGCTATGAGTGTGTTTCTTTTGTAATCTTATACGTTAACTAGAACTGATCTGATACACAATGTATTACACATTTTGACCTCCAGGTGGTTTCATGACTCGTCAAATTTTGTATGTAAGATTTTATAAAGGTTGGGTGCTAGATAAATGTTTAGATCGTGGATATTTATGACTTTTCAAAATCTGTAAAATATTAAAATCTGTAAATATCTGTAGAATATTATTTTCTACCGTTAGAGAAATGTTGTTAACCTTCCCCGGTCAATTTCAAGAATTTTGGGAGGACTGATACTTTTTCAATGGAGTTTCTGAATTCTTCGTATTTTGAAACCTGAACTATCTTGAAGGAGAGCAGACAATTTACGTTCCTTGGTCGATTAATGGTATCAATCGATGTCACACCAAATCAGGTAGTTAGTAGTTAACGTCTCCATCATGTTGCAGAGTGTGTAGAATGTAATTGGCTCTCGAAAAACGTGTTATTTATGAGAGCCAGAATTTTCATCGAGCGTTGAGGGGTTTTTCTTTCAGTTAGAATGACATTGAAAAAAAGGAGGGGAATAACTTTGGGAACACTTCGCATAGTGTTTGGTGTCAACAATTAACTTCAATTTTAATGAAGTTAAGCAAGAAATCATTAAGAAGTTAACGGCTCGATGCTCATTCCTTTGGCTCCTTGATGTAACTAAGATGAGAAGCTGGGGTTCCAATTTGCAGTAAAAAGCTAATGCTTCATTAGGAGGTAGGCCGGCGTATGATGTTCCTGTTGACCTGTGTCTCAGCGGAGGAAAAGGCGATTTTTAACTGGGCGAAGGTGATTGGCCGTCGGACACCGCTAATCCGCCGATAGATGAGCTGGAGTCGATCTCGACTGTTCGGATTGTGTTTTGTGAAGGTCTTTGAACCTTCGGATTGCATTCGGGATGGAATAAAATCTTTATTTGCCGAAGGTACGGAGTACGTGGAATTGTGGCGGCTTCAGCTAAAGACGTTGACGGAGGTTCGTGTATCGTGGGTCGAAGACAGGATACTTCCTGCTTTGATTTGGACTTGGCGTTGAACGATCGTTCCAAACTACGTACCTACTATGTTCTTTCTTGTGGGTAGAGGGTCAAAAGCGAAAAGAGTTTGGAAGGTATCTTCGATCGGACGCTTGTTCAAAATCAAAGTAAGCTTAGGTACATTCTTATCTTGAAAGCAGTTTTTAATGTTAGAGAAGCGGGAAGTAGAACCACTTATAGCACAGACTACTACGAAACCAGAGTTCCTTTGTTTTTACAATCTGATTTCGGTTCCGAATTTGTAGTTGTTTGGAACGCACGTAACTCGTTGACGTGTCTCCACACCTGTGTGATGTGAGCGCACGTGAGCCTTCTCCTCGCGTAATTACAAAACGACCGTTTTCCGTGGGAATCGGCTCCGTTTCTTCTGAGATTCCCGTGTTAAAATCTGAAGGAAATGAAGGCGGGCCCGACTTGTTCGCAGAGATAAACTCTCTTGGAACTAATCTCACACTTCTACTATGTACTTCCAGTTACTAAAAATCTTGTTTATTTTCCTTTTTCTTTTTGGTCGGCTCGAGTTTCTCGCTCGAGTTTCTCCCAAGCCATTATACCTAAGGCTTCTCGCTTAGAAAAACTTTTCCCGGCTTTTGATATTTCCGTTTCCTGCCAGGTTCTACAGCTTCCCAAAATGGTTAGGGGAAAGACTCCCTGAAAATTCCAATTAGTTAATAAAATACTTCTATATCGTTTTAACGGAATCCGTTCAGTATTCATCAGGAGCTGTTCTTAGTAGAATGACATACTATACGGCAAAGCGCGAAACTGCAAGACTTTATGGAGAATGGACGCGGATTCCTTCAATGTCTGTAGAAGAAATTATTGCGCTCGTTGAGCAGCAGCGAACGATTTGGTATGAAGGTAATGTGGAAAGATATGCTTGAAAATAAGATGTCCTGGTAGGATGTGGCAAGGGATGCACCAGGACTGGGATGTACTGAGCAGGACATCGAGCAGATGATCAAATGATCACATTGACGCAAGCTCTTTTCTCCCTAAATTGTCTAGAGACCAATTGAGACGACAACACGCCAGGCAACCCGCCCTCGGGGCATGAGTATGTTTTCTAGCTCCAAACTTTATTTGGTCCTTTTTAGTAAAACATTACAGTTTTGAGTCCAATGTCTTGATATAATATGACGTAAGGTCTACGTGCAATCGAACATGTGGAAAGTTTCTACACATTGACCTCAGAGGAGGTCAATAGGCCATTTCCTCTTCATTCGGCGTTCTGTAGATTGAGCTGTCAATCGGACGGAGGATGTCCTGAGCTTTCGGGTTTGGGTGAGCGGATATGGTGGAATGGAGTTGGATGTAAATGTCTTTAATGAGTCTTCACTTCCTGGACATCCAGATCGCCGTGTAGGACGTAGTTTCTGACAAAACAGCTGGAATTAGCCTTTCGGTCTCAATAATGAGGAAATTTGGCATGGGAGTGACCTCGGCTGAGTCGCGTGAATCTTTCTTCGTGGTGAGTGCCTTCTCTAGGAGGATGGGTGTTGTAACAAAGTTTTGTTGGTATGTGTTACAGTAGTTTTTGACATTTTATGTCTTTACTCTGGCACATAACTCGAAAAACGTTACACAAAAGCGTTACACGAAATCGTCACGAAAATTTCTGATGATTTTCGCTTACAACCGATTCGGTGCTACGGAACTTTATCTTCGCCAGTTATCATCGTACAAAAATCGTTCACCACTCGTTGGATAGCTCTCGATTTACCTAACCATATTACGTTAACCACTGCGGAGTGCGTGGCCGACAAGCTGCGGTATGAGCGTGATTGTTTAAATAATTGTTTACACACAGGTGATCATTCTCAATAATTTATATTGTCTACGAATAATTTATGATGAACCCTACAATTAAGTATAACAACTACGCTACTGGGGTAGGTGATGTAGCATTGTTCGAAGGTTCTTGAATCACTTCTTTAAAGACATAAAATGTCCTAATGTGTTGCAGACTCGTATGCAAGCATTTAATTCTCGACTGTATCAACAACAGGATGGAGTTGACATTCTTTGGACATTTTCATGTCTTTGCTTTGGCACATAAACTGAAACGGGAAAAATTTGTTTCCTTGATTCACCCATTCCCTCAGATCACGTCAGAACACAAGCGACAGGCGGGCCACTACGTCAGAGCCTATGACGCACGAGTGTATGACGTCAGACGGCTGGCCGGAGGCCAACTAGTACGTCAAAGCCTATGCCGTAAGAGCCTATGACGTCATACGGCTGGCCGGAGGCCAACTAGTACGTCAGAGTCTATGAAGCACAAGCGTATGACGTCAGACGGCTGGCCGCAGGCCAACTAGTACGTCAGAGCCTATGACGCACGAGCGTATGACGTCAGACGGCTGGCAGGAGGCTAACTAGTACGTCAAATCCTATGCCGTAAGAGCCTATGATGTCAGAGGGCTGGCTGGCTAGGTGATCGGGTTAGGGGAAGGGGAAGCCTCTGGAATTCCGCGCCTTCATTTAGGGGATTATGAGCCATCCCCTATCTCGTCCAGGTGGCGTTGTATATTCGATGATGCCCTCACAACGGTCGTTCTTCTGGACATTATAACCCTATCAATGGCGAGCATGCCAGAGGTTTTATGGGCACTTGAGGGTACGACAGTTGGATCATTTCGAAAAGAAGCGGCCCCGGACGCTTCAGAACATTGCTCTTGATATCGCGAGGGGTTGAAATTGCAGTTTGTTCCGACACTTTTTTTGATCCCTTTCATTTGCCATAAAATAGAAGTTGTACTTAACAAGGAGTGAATTGACAAATGAAACTGTTAATTCCACGAAAATAGTATGAAATTTCTACTTGGAATAGTAAACTACATATTATGTAGTTTACTATTCCAAGTAGAAATTTCATACCATTTTCGTGGAATTAACAGTTTCATTTGTCAATTCACTCCTTGCTAAGTACAACTTCTATTGCATTGACCGCAGACAAGTGGACAAGTGGGTGTTAACACTATTGCAGATCGTTGATTGAACACTATTGCAGCTCAGTTACAAACGAAAGAAATTTCTGCAATAGTGTTCAATCAACGATCGATTTGCAGGAATGAAAAAGGCGTGGAACTAGCAGTCGAGAGGTTTGAAAATGATAGGTGAGAAATTAAACTCCGCAAAAAATGGACGAAAAGGTGGACATAGAGTAGGTCTTCCTTGACGTATTTAAAGAAAACATTTGCAAAAACGTTTCATACGGTTTTCTTTGCTGCGTTTCCTCGTGTTTAATGTCTCCGTTTTACGGTCGTTTCTTCCATCTCGAGTGTGACACCCCCTCGAAGGTTCGTTCCAGCAGTAAAGTCCGACGGTTGGCGGAGAACTGACAATAAAAACTTTCTCATCACATCGCACTCGCTAACACCTGCACGCGTGACCACTTCGCGTTTCTTCTTCTTCTGAAATGGGAAAGAAAAGTCATTTATACGATACATCCGTTAGTTTGTGATTGGTTGAGAACGATTCGAGGTGTCAGACCAGTTTCAATTGCTTGGCCCATCTCACACATTGGAATTTGAGCACTTTTTTTGACACGCAATCATCAATGTCTGAGAATGCAGTAACATGTTAGGAGCTTGCAGCAGCACCAATTTGAGCCAACCTAGAGACGTCACATTTCTCGGACGCCAAACTTAAATGTGATCTATCATTTACGATTCGAATTTTAATTTGATATTGTGTCATTAATTCGCAGTTACATTTTATTTCAGTAAAGGTGAAAGACTGGCCTTAAGATAATCAAGTGAGCAGTGTGTGTTATGGCAACAAAGCAGTCGCTCTATGTACGTAGTCGTTATGGGTCAAAATAGTGTGTCATCTTGAATCGTTCTGTTGAACTCTCAATACCCTCAAATCGTTCTGTTGAAACCTTAAATCCTACTGTTAAAATCTCAGATCGTTCTGTTGAAACCTTAAATCGTTCTGTTGAAGCCTTAAATCGTTCTGTTGAACTTCCTCAAATCGTTCTATTGAAACCTTAAATCTTTCTGTTAAAACCTTAAATCGTTCTGTTAAAATCTCAAATCGTTCTGTTATTTTATCGACGTTTCATTCCGACCGGATCACGTCTTTCCATGTTCGTTCATGCTCCCATGCTACAGACGCTCAATTCTTCTTGCACTTCTCTTTTTTTTTTTTTTTCGTCGTTTGTTTTACCATAGAAAATTGTTATTACCATAGAAAATTTGTTATTAATTGTAAAATTATTACAATTATTTGTTTTTACAAATTGTAAAATTATTACAATTTACAAATTATTACAAATTACAAAATTACAAATTATTACAAATTACAAAATTACAAATTGTAAAAGTATTACAAAATTGTTATTACCATAGAAAATTTGTTATTACCATATTAAATCAGGTCATACCACGAAATGAGCCGCCATATTTAGGTGGAATCTTTCTAGCAATTATATGTGAATAATAAATTGTGGAAACAGCAATGTAATCGTTCCATTCAATTCATCTCAGCCATTATATTAAATTCCTTGGAACTACATACAACGCCTAGGCAAAGTAGGTGAATAGTTATTGAAATAAATAAATAATTTACTCTTCGACTAAAATAGCCCACTTATTCTAACCGTACAGTGAATAGAATTGGCACTTTTAACGCAGTACGATGGTGCTAATACTCTGAAATCATCTGCCTCCAATCATTCTCAAAGCATTCACATGCAAAATCACTAACACAATGAGTAGCTCATGTGAAGTTCCACCCGATTCTCCTTAATTCCAAGTTGGCCCATCACTGTTTACGCATAATGATTGATCCTTAATGAATTCGACCGGGCTTCCAATCAGGTTCCGAGGGCCCGAATTGATGAGTCCCTCACCTTTGTGTCCGTGGAAGGCAATTCTCCCAAGTAAACATCAGTCTGTTTACTTCTGTTGCTCACAGGTGTTGATATTGTTTTCATCCCTCGCTAATTGGTTCCGTCATCGGGAATTTCCTTACCGTCCGTCCTTTCAAGCCCGTGCGCGTGATTGGAGGCGCGGATGGTGCTAATGACAGACCTTTCGTGGCCCCGACTCATAATTAATCATTCAAACTAACTATGTATTCCAATCTTCGTTTCGATGGTTAGTTTGATCACCTCGATCAATTACTTTATTCTTCTACGACCTCATATTACCGCATAATTATCCCCCCCCCCCCCTGGAGACAGAAATACGTGGAAAGGTACGGGGAAATGGCAAAACATCAGCTCTAAGATTAGCCGTAAGATTATAATGAATACGAATTTCAATTGTGTAATATTTTTGTCCAATTTCAGATTTCGTTTTATTTGTTTGGTTCACGCTCATGTTGACGACGTATTATCGGCCTCACTTTCCAACCCTCCTTGTAAACGAACAGCTAGTCGTACAATGCTTCAGAAGGCCTCAAAAACTTTCTGAACTGAACTCTATTCAAATTCGTGCGTAAAACTATACCGTTCTATTTGAAATAGTTGAGATATGACGTTTCGAACACTCCAAAATTCATTTTGAACCCCTTCGTACCTTCGTATTGACCTTGGGTTATGAAAAGTTTCATTATCGAACATAATAAACAAAAACTCTGCAAATTCTTGACACAACGGTTCATTATCTTCTTTGTACAGATCACCCTTCTGTCTAGATCACTAGGTCCAAATGTCTAGATCCTAAATGTTAGATTAATTATTATTATCAATTATCACTAATTATTAAGAATTTTATCAAGTACCTAGGGAAAATTATTATAATTTATTGTTAGGTATTAATAATTCGTATTCATTATTAATAATAATTATTATTAATTATGATTAATTAATACGATATAATTCTGGGGTTTTTAATACTACGTCGGTAATAATTTTTCTATAAAAGAAGTACCTACCAACAAACATTCGAAATTACTTTCATTTCCGTAGCACGAAACGCAGCTCAGAACAACAAACTCGACATCACTTAAGCCATATGATGTTCCAAAGAGCTTGTTAGTATGAAAATGGACCTGTACTTCAACAGTTTGATTCACGATCGTGTTGTGAGGCACAATCTTTGAGCCGTCATTGTGAACGAACGGCTGGTTGTACAAAGCTGCGGATGGTCTTAAAACATTCTACAGAACAAACTCTATCTAAATATGAAATAAAAAAACATACCGTTCTATATGAATTTTTCGAGATATGAGATTTTCAAATTTTCAAAATTCGTTTTGAACCCCTTCCCCTTGACGTAGGGTTATGAAAAGTTTCGAGGACCATTGTGGGGTTGGTCGAAACCCATAAAAAAAATTTCGTAATTTTAACTCAACGCTAACTGGGCAAAGTGCCGCGGACGGCGTACGGCGGACGGCGTACGGCGGACGGCGTACGGCGGACGGACGGATTTTTTTTTATTCGATTTTCTGAATCTACGTATCTTGAAACGTAAACCAACAAATTTTGAGGGGGGTTAAAATTTTTTTTCTTTGGGCGATTCCAATGGTTCATTATCGAAGATAATAAACCAAAATGAAGTACGAGGTACGCGGTGTGGGTGTGGGAGGGGGCGCAGAGACATAAAAGGTCTCGTCGTATGACGCACTAGTTGGCCTCCTGCCAGCCGTATTACGTCATACGCTCGTGCGTCATAGGCTCTTACGTACTTGTTGGCCTCCTGCTAGCCGTCTTACGTCATACGCTCGTGCGTCATAGGCTCTGACGCACTTGTTGGTCTCCTGCCAGCCGTCTTACGTCATACGCTCGTGCGTCATAGGCTCTGATGTACTTGTTGGCCACCTGCCAGCCGTCTTACGTCATACGCTCGTGCGTCATAGGCTCTGACGTACTTGTTGGCCTCCTGCCAGCCGTATTACGTCATACGCTCGTGCGTCATAGGCTCTGACGCACTAGTTATCCTGCCAGCCGTCTTACGTCATACGCTCGTGCGTCATAGGCTCTGACGCAATAGTTGACTCCTGCCTGCCGTCTTACGTCATACGCTCGTGCGTCATAGGCTCTGACGTACTTGTTGGCCTCCTGCCAGCCGTCTTACGTCATATGCTCGTGCGTCATAGGCTCTGACGTACTTTTTGGCCTCCTGCCAGCCGTCTTACGTCATACGCTCGTGCGTCATAGGCTCTGACGTACTTGTTGGCCGTTCAACGGTTCATTATCTTCTTTGTACAGATCACCCTTCTGTCTAGATCACTAGGTCTAAATGTCTAGATCCTAAATGTTAGATTAATTATTATTATCAATTATCACTAATTATTAACAATTTTATCAAGTACCTAGTGAACATTATTATAATTTATTGTTAGGTATTAATAATTCGTATTTAATATTAATAATAATTATTATTAATTATGATTAATTAATACGATATAATTCTGGGGTTTTTAATACTACGTCGGTAATAATTTTTCTATAAAAGAAGTACCTACCAACAAACATTCGAAATTACCTTCATTTCCGTAGCACGAAACGCACCTCAGAACAACAAACTCGACATCACTTAAGCCATATGATGTTCCAAAGAGCTTGTTAGTATGAAAATGGACCTGTACGAGTATTTCAACAGTTTGATTCACGATCGGGTTGTGAGGCACAATCTTTGAGCCGTCATTGTGAACGAACGGCTGGTCGTACAAAGCTGCGGATGGTCTTAAAAAATCCTACGGAACAAACTCTATCTAAATATGAAATAAAAAACATACCGTTTGATGGGAATTTTTCGAGATATGGAATTTTCAAAATTTCAAATTCGTTTTGAACCCCTTCCCCTTCACCTAGGGTTATGAAAAGTTTCGAGGATCATTGTGGGGCTGGTCCAAACCCAGAAACCAAATTTCGTAATTTTAACTCAACGCTAACTGGGCAAAGTGGCGCGGACGGCGTACGGCGTACGGCGGACGGACGGATTTTTTTAATTCGATTTTCTGAATCTACGTATATTGAAACGTAAACCAACAAATTTTGAGGGGGGGTTAAAAAGTTTTTTTCTTTAGGCGATTCCAATGGTTCATTATCGAAGATAATAAACCAAAACCGAAATGTTCCGTTACCTTATGTTCACTCGAATTTATTTATTTATTGAATGTACCAAAAACTCTCTTTTTAGCTGTGATGGTGGAAAATACGCGATCAAACGCTTCATCCTACTGCCAACTTTCCTAATTGCTTCTGAAAACTTGGTTCGATTCAAATCATGCATTGTGGCCTTTCAAAGCTCAAGTTTGACTCAATTATTGAAAATTGGAAATCCTTCTCTAATTTATTTTCGGTTTGTTTCAGGTAATGGACGGCTTCTTCATCGGTACCAATATGCCTGCACACTATTTCCCAGTTCGTGTGAAGGTAGAAAACTCGCATTGTTTGTTTTTACACGAATCAGGTCTCGTCAGATGCGACTAAATCGAATTATGGAACGTAAGTAGGTTCCTTTACCAATATTGAGATTTTTGTGATGGACCAAAAAGCTAGATATTGGCCTGCGCACCAGCTTATGTACAAAGACATGAGGCGAAGACCTAAAATACTGGATTGATGGAGTTTCATTAGTCAAAATTACTGACTCGTTAGAAAAATAAACAAAACTACTTCTCCAAAAGCTTTCTATTCGCAAAACACTTGCCATATTGGTTCACGACGGTTTTATTATCTTCTGTACAGATCACCCTAATGTCTACATCACTGCTCTGCACTAAAATATTTTTCAAATAGGTCATCTCCGAATTAAGGAGGGGAGTCGGCAACTAGCTCTCAGATGATTTTCAATTTATTTATATAAAATGGTAAGTAAAACATTTGAATAGACAATAAATTCAACAAAAAAATTAATTTGTATTAAAACGACTCTGGAGTGTTTATCGGATAAAAACTAATATAAATCACCAAAAATAGAGAAAGGTAGAGAATTTATTGGTAGAAAAATTGAACATAAGTATTCATTAGAAATATAAAACTTTGGGTGGACAAAAACTCAAAATTTAGTTTTGATGGATCTTGAGTCTTGTAAAACTTGAATAAACTTGAAGTAGATTGAGGGTAGGTAGTGTGATTACGTTACTTCAAAAATTCGCTTATTAGGCCATGCTGCATCCCTGGAATTTTCTTCCTCAAACGGGTTCAACAGTTTTTGTTTTTCGAAGCGACGACACCCCCGAGGAATTCCGACGAATCCAATATCAATCGTCTTTTTTCCCCATCGAAGCCGTAGTCAAAATTGATGTTGAAAACATGTCAAGACTATGCAGGTTCGCCTGTACGTGTGTAGGGTGGCCTTTTAATAATGGAACCACGATGTTTCCGTAACGAAATTCCACCTCTTGGTTTATCGCTGATCGGATAATTTCCATTCAAGGGAAACCATTGAAACGGGAGAAAGCCACTTTCAGTTCCAGCGCGCCCTCGAGATTTCGTATTTATGGCGTTGAACCTTCGTCGACCTTCCGAGCTTACAGCTTCCTTTACTTCAACGTTGCCAGGACGGACCTGTAACCGGCCGAGGCGTGCAGGCATCCCGTCAGCTGAGGCCTAAAACAACACTACGGCTCGTCAGGGGGTGAAAGCTCCGATCCCCTGTCAGACTTGTTATTTATTTACGCGTACGCGGGAATTTCGTCGTATTATTTCGCACGAGGGGGATGTTGTTCCTGAACCATTTAGAGGATTCGCTCCGTTCGTCGTCACATCGTTCACCTGTAGCTGGGTCACCATGTCCGTGCAGGAAGACGCCTCACCATGTTTTGTTTACTTGGGAATGTCGAAGTGATATTTTTCCAAGGGTCTGCCTTGAGGGAAACATCTGCCTTTATTGGACCATTCAGAGCACTCAGTTTACAGTCACAGCCAAAACAAGCATCACGATTAGATACAAGAACACGGCGAGATTACACGTCAGATCAGGCAATTCCAAGCAAAGCCAACCTTATTCCAAACTTAAGCTGAATCACGTCGTAACATTCGTTTTCTCATCCAGTCAATTTTTTTGCCGAAACGAAAGGTTGCCTTTTTGACTTGAACTTTCAAATCTTCCCATTGATCTCTCCAGTTGAATGTATTGGCATTTATCTTTTCTCAAAACGAGCGACAAACCAGTTATGGACGAAATCAAAAAAGTTTCAGTCGTGCAGCATGAATGGATGAGCGAGTTTTCGAAGTAACGCTCGAATATCACTCAAGATTACACATTTGAAGTGGGCGGTTGTGAGCTACACGCCAAAGAACCCATCCCTAAGTTGACATTTCATTAGTTACCACCGCTATAAGCTGACGTAACCATGATGGAAATATCAACGAACTTGCTGCTGAATGTAGGTACTGAAATGCTGCTCCATCCTTCCAAAACTGGTCTTTTTAGGATTACTGATTCCCTGGTTAGGGATCCATAGTGAGGTGATTGTATGCTTTGTAGGGATCAAGTCCTTCCCAATAGACTAAAAGCCACCAAACTGAGTTGTAAATACAACGCTCACCATTAATGAATTGAAAACCCAAATGTAACTATTAGTTGCCCAGTTACTGAAATACGAGTAGTTGATTATATAACATTACCATTACCTACAAATGATGAAATTCCGTTTGTTGCTTTTACGGAATTTCATCATGCCATTTAGCAGTACCTAATTTTCAAATTGAAATTGGCCCACATTACAAATTCATCGTATTTTATCGCACGAGGTCGATATCAACGCTTATTATTACTGTCGCCGGTGCCGTCTCATCGGTGACGCCAAAACCATCTCGACGTATGTCAGTTGGAAACTTTCAAATTCATGAAGAACCAAAGTCCTTTTTTTGGTCAGGCGTCATTGTGTCAAAAGCTACACAGGAAATTCTGAAGAGCCCTCAAAATGACGAGGAGAGCGACTGCGTAACCTCCGGAAGAACTTCATTGAATTGTTCCTTATAGTCCAGTGAAATTGGATCTCCAGGGCCGCAGGTTACAATAAATGTGCAGGTAGGAAAAAAGAAATTTTTACGCGCTCAATAAACGCTTCACCCTAAATTCACTCAAAATTTGTAAATGCTCGACAACCTATGAGTTCAACATCCTATAAATTCTTTCAATTAGAGTAGCCGTTTAGATGTACAGGTGTCAAAAAGGCACTACCGGGGCTTATTCAGCACAGAACTTAATGGTCTTTCATTTAGGATAGACATTTCTTCCGTCAAGAAGATCTTCTAGCGTTTTGGTTTATTATCTTCGATAGTGAAAAATTGGAATCGCCCAAGACCTACACGTATTCATAATCGAAACTTAGCTCTTTTGCCTTACCTTCAGACCTGATAATTGGAAGACTCTGAAAATGTATAAGGATTGGGGTACCTAAGGAATTGCACGGAGGGACTTGTCACGAAATTTTGAAATTTCAATAGGTACCGCAATTTAATGAAAATTAACATTTTGGCAAGATTGCGGTATTTGATGGAAGACTCTAATTCATGAAGAAGTCCTCTAGAAGGATCCTTTCCGGGTTCTGAAAATTTCCAACATGGCAGTTAGTTATATACTTGAACTTTGTGGAAAATTGAGCGTTGCCCAGTGAATACGCCTATTAGGTATGCACAATATTCAAATATTACTGATGATTCCAAACCACATTGAGTCCACCGTGAGGGTCCTTTGGTGAATTTTGACATTTCCATGTATGTACTAGAAATTAGTTAAAAAATATGCGAAATCGCCGCTCTCTACAACTTTGCCCAGTTAAAACGAAATCATGCTTTCCGACATTTATTGCAATCTACGGCCCCCTGGAGGTCTAATTTGACTGGTGTATTGGTGTGCGCCAGGTTCGTTCTGACTACGCGATGAAGTTGGGCTTCCAAGTCGATTCCCTCGCCAATAATTTACAGCCCCACCTTTCGTCTTCTATATTAGTCTTCGAGGCCCCAAATCACCAATCTTCCGAGTGCGGAGGTGAGATTGGTCAAGATCCCAATAATAATTCTCATTCTACAGCGCGCTCCTCGGGGGCATCAGACGATCTCGAAAATAGGAGCGGCCTTCCATTTCCTCCGCCGTGCATCCAAATGTCCTTTCCATCGCCAGGACGAGTTCCCCATCCCTCGTGTTCCCCATCAGGATTTGATACTCTCGGCGTCATCGCATGCTAATACGTATGTACTTTTCTCGAGGGCAGATACGCCGCCCGACCTTGCCTTTCTACTGAATGCAAATCACGTCCGAGCCTTCACCCTCCGTTGTTCTTTTGAATGAAACCCAGTGGGATCGAGTTTCCACTTTGATTTACCATCTTCTCTTGACGGTAGACTCTAGGGATGGGTATCAATTGCCAAAACATCGATGTTTTCAAAACAATCTCTATTCAGGTTTAAAAACGACTAGAATAAGAAAGCTAGTGAGTTTAAATTCCATGTTTTCTTGCACAGTTCTCGATACATGAGAACTTCCCATTCAATTATTTATTCCACAATGTGTACCACAAGGGTGGGTGGGGATCAAGGGAAAGTATAATATAGCTGTAATTTTCACGAAGTTCGTTTAACCAGCGATCATGATCTTCCAGGTATGAAGTCCTAGTTCAGCAGAGTGGGTGTGTTGTCCCTTATGACTCTCCTTCTTAACCGTCGCTCACCATAAGGCGCTGGCCCAGCAATGAGGGTAATTTCTGGGTTTGGATGGTCAGTGGCTCTTGTCCGCAGAACACTATAGCGCTTCCTGATCTAGGGATGCAGCACCAAGGTGCGCCACAAATTGTTACTTCTTGTTTTGCTGGACTTGAATTTTGTTTACTGAGGTGGAACATGCTGAAACTCAGAGTTCACATCCATACGCCCGAACCGGTTCGATAAGCGACGTTTATAGCAGCTTCTTGTTTGCCAGATCCAACTTTGATTTGGGGTTCAACATTGGCCAAAGCTGATATACACGCCGCTTCATATCGATCACTACGCGGTTGATGTGTGGCCTCCAGGTAAGCCAGCGGTCCAAAATCAGTCCCAGATACCGCACTTCTGGGGTATAAGTTCCTGATTCATGAGAACTGTGATGACCTCCATATCGATATCCACAGTCATCGACGTTCCTTCACGTTGTGTTGATACTTTAAATAAATCAAATTAGTCTTGGTTATTAGCATCAGAGATTTTTCTAAAATTGTAATGTTTATAAACAAATAAGGAGAATAGAAAAAATATGAAAAATCCGAGCAAACCATCGATGTCCCAATAAAAACCACGATGTTAAGATAAAAACGACAGGCATGGATACTTGACTCTCCCCTATTCGCTAGTAGGTCGTGTTGATAAGAAGAAAATAAAGAATGTTCTCCGGATCGGTGTTTTGGGGAAATCCGCGTCGAAGGACCACTTCTGAAATAGTCTCCACATTTCGGTCAAATCTAATGGTTAGGAGCCGAACGTAACTTCCCTCCCTCGCGTGTATTACCCTATTTCCAAGTTACGTTCCACAAATACGATACTTGCACAGTATTTATACTCCACAGATTATTTTTGCTAGGTTCGATCCATCATAGGCGGAGTCAGGTTACTCGCTTTTCTCCTCGTTGGTGTTGATCATTTGTAGAATGTCGACACTACAAGGCTTGTTAGCTGACAGTTATCTGGTTTGAAGCTGCTGATATGAGTACGTTACTACTAGTGGTGGTGCCTCCTCCAAGTTTTTCACTATATGATTTCTCACATGCTGACGATTGTATCGAGCTTCACCAAACACCCTCATTCGGGCTGTTTCTCGATGGGGCCCAGCTGATGGCTCCACTTGGATTACCATCGCTGGCTCGCTCAGTTTCAACGTCGTTTTTCCGGCCGACCGGACTTCTCCTTAAGAAGGTGCTCCGAATAGCGAAATGACTTGGGGAAGCCGATATGAACCATAACTGAAGCCCTCGAGCGTTTTCACTCTAAAACCATCGGGTTCTTGACGGAGGGGAAGGCGTGGCATCAGGCAATAGCCATCGCTTGTTCTTCTCGGCTCGGGTAAGGAAAAGAAACGGCTCCTCGAACACGGGTGTTTACAAAACTCGGATGAACCGATAGAAAGACGATGTGAGACTTAACGAGGCGGCCTCCATCTATCCAGTGTAAATCGCCATCCTCGTATTCACTTCGAGAAATCTCCACCAATTTCTTCAAACCAGGAAGAGGCGGTCAAGCCTCATCGAATACCGCTCTCCAAAGGTTTTGAGAACGATTCGTGACGATTTCGAGATATAATTTAGAACAGCGAGTTAACATTTGGCAACGCTAAGATAAGATTCTTCAGAAACACAACTCATTGGGCTCCTGAACGGTATCCCCAGATGCAATAGGAATTCGGTACTAGAAAAACAAGATTAGTTTGGGTCCTTTGTAGGTGGCACAACTAAGAATTAATTCTTCAAAAAATGAGCTGATTTGGGTCCTAACTACGTACGAAGTTCCATTAGGGGCGTTACTGAGAAAAACTCTTAAGAAATTCAGCTGATTCGTTTAAACGCGAAATGTTCCAGAATTCGATTCGGAATTACAGGTTTAGCTCTTGCCTCCTATTAATCAACACTCGCATCAATACTGTGTCCTACATCATCAATATGATACCTCCGACCAATAATGATGATTTGCAAGACTAGAACCTTTCAAACAGTCGTTACCCTCAAAGAACCTGTTATTAACAATAATACAGTAATTTAATCTCCGTGAGGGATGAAAAAGAGAGAACAAACTCAAATTTATCAGACATCACCAATCGGAGAAGTGAAAGAATGCATTAAATACAATAAGAAATTTTCTTATTGTTTTTCCAGAGAATATTTTGGTGGGAGCTGTTACCTCAAAAGGCACACCTTCACAATTATCTATAAGGTTGAGAATCTTGAGGTTCGGTAATGAACTAAAACTGTCCAATCTTCAATCATTTTATGACAATTGATATGATTTGTTAATCTTTGTGAGCTCACTCAACTATCCTTATGAGTACAATTGCCCATAGTTTTCTGTCTGTCATTCTCACCTTAACATAAGTTTAATATGAATTCTAATATGTTTTTTGTGTCTTCTTTGTAGCCCTGAATATGGTGTAAAAATATAGCGAAACGTTGGCATAAATCAGGTTACCATTTCACGACCGTACCTCAAGATTTTCAACCGTATACATATTTAAACTCAGTATGAAAAAGCTTTTGCAACCTCAAAACTACTTCAATTGATTATTTGAGTGAAATATACTCCAACGCCATTCGTGACACAATCCATGCGACCTTTCGGAATTTCATCGGGGTTTCACTCATTACCTACAATTTTGCCAGCTGAGCCAATAAGGTGAACAACGAATCTGATATAAAAAATGCCAAATTATTTGGTATCCGTCGGCAGTTCATTAAACTCCTTGTAATTTCCACTAGAACAACTGCATTGTCACAAAGAAAAATCTTCACTGCTAATTTACTCTTCACACCGTTAAACGAAGTGTCATTAACCCTTGATCCCCCTTAAACACTATTTCATTTATCCACTTCTTCAGAATGAAATTCATTCAACCTCATTATGGTTTTTGCTCACGCGAAGATGCTTCCATCCGCAATAAATGCATGAGGAAGTATCTAGCATTGAAGTCTGAGTCACACTAAGATTTTATAGATGACCAGATGGTGGTATTTTAGAGCGAGGATGCAAATGAAGAAGAGTTACAGCACAGGCCCAAATACGAAAACTGTAGGTTCGCACTAGAAATGGGAGGGCGTGCAACGCCAAAGGACATCGTCAGAAACGGTGGCTTTCATCCTTCCAAACGAGGTGGAGAGTTATACAGAACCGCAAGAGCAATCATAGAGGAGGGCGGCCTAGTGGCTTCACCTTCGAGAACAATGAGGCATAACCCCGCTAGGGACGTCCAAATCGGGCACCGAGGCCCCACAGCCCCAGTAAACAAGTCCAAATCACTACACCGTCTTGTCGGAAGGGAAGTGGGAAACCCTCTCAGCATGCGAAGGTCCATAAGGAAGAGATGCTTGACTTTCAAATTACCTACACCGTCGAGAGACACACTCCTTCACTTACAAACAATGCCAGTTGTCAAGACACTTGAGAGAGTTTGGCAGATTTTCTCGATACGAGGACGAGACAATGTGACTTTGTAGGCGTGAGGAAGATGAAACGTGGAGACCTCCACTGACCCCTTCTAACTGTATTATCTACATTATTTCTGTGGGTCAAATCTTATTACTGTCTTGAAAACACCAATTGTACTGGAGAAAATAAATGCTTATACAATTTTGTGTTTTGATGAAGAGCCAATTGTTCAACATCAGATGAATTTGAAAAAGGGTTAAATTACCCATATAAGAATTTAAAAAATCAGATCAAACTCACGTCACATTATGTTACATAACATACGGGTGTAATTTCTAATAAATTTCTGAGGTCGATTCCAGCCGTTTTTCCAGAAATATGATGTTTTGCTTCGTAATGTATATGTTGCCGGTGGCCTCATGATTTGCTGTAAGTATCGCGTTTGGCCCCTCGTCGCCAAATAACGATAACGTTTTTGGAACAGTTACAAGTGGGATCAGATTCATGTAGGATCAAATACATCGGTTGGTCTTATCAACTACTTACGTTATTCAAAATTTGATATAAGCGGACAAACACAGTATCAACAGCAGTATCAAGTTTCTGCAACCAAAGTTACACCGTTGTATCGGTTCTCTTGATTTACTCGTAGTTCGAACTAACGAACTATCAAACTTGTAACGGAGAATAGCAAAATTATCTTATGGTCATTTTATGATTATTAATAACAGTACATTAACAGACAATAATTACTTCCCATACTCGTGACAGCTTTCCATTTCATCCTTCTCATTTTCCTATTTCTGAGGTTTTAGTGACATTTTTAGAAAAATAATGAACAACAAACAGAATTACATATAAATGTATAGTGGGGTTGATCACAACTCCTAACGGGTCTCAATTTCATAGACATACCTTTCGACCTTTATTTTGTAATCGGGGTGGAACTCTGCCAGGCAATCATCCTGAAATTTTATGTCCTGCAGAAGAAGATTTTATGGCCTTTTGCGCCTCACGACTCAACCATCACCTTTCCGTGTTCTACGAGTATGTTGCAGCAGCTAATAGCGGAGGTTTGGAGAAAATGCCTTGGAGTTTAACTCCAATATATCTGTTAGTGCACGCCGATAAATAGCGGAATGCGTTGTGCTGGTAGTATGTTACGGAATGGGTGTTCAAGGTAGCTATGATTTGAATAATTGAATAAATTCGACGTCGATATTATTTCAAGGGATATTTGAAATCGTACAGCGTAATATTTTATACGTGTTACGAGGAACAACCCCTTGTGGAATTCCTCTGTTATCTCTTCGGGATATCACACTACTAAAAGAGCAGGTGTCGTTGGGTAATGAAATGTTCTTGTTGAATAGTTGAAACCAATTTTTCGATGGCCGGTGCCGTAAAAGGGAGGTGGTTTCTCTCAACCGCTACGAGAGAAAAGAATTCAGAGGACAGACCGGAGAATGTGTTTACACACTTGTTCAAACTCGTGGTCTCTCCTACGACAGCATCATACGCCACACCAACTCATGACATTCACGTGTCATCAACCGAGGCCACCCACTGATCTGGCTTTAATTGTACATCACATCAAATAAAAGCTAAAGCAAGAGTTTTCAACACTTGTTTTTAACTCTAGAGAGATAGGGCCCTTCACTAAGCGATTAAAGGTAGGGGTGAGTAACTTTTACTCCCTAGTAGAAAACCTCGCAAATAGCCCTTCTATTGTGATAATGGGAAAAGTCAGAATTAAGAACATCATTTCACAACTTTTATTCACAACAATATTGAAAAAAATACTTATTTTATTCATTAAAATTATTGTTTCAAATTGAGAAATGGTAGAATTATTTTTCAAAATCTTTCCTTAAAGTTAATTAAATCTTAATTACACAATTTTACACCCTGAACTTTGCTCGAAAATGATTAAATAAAATTCAAATGAAAGTTTTCTACTTTAACGAAGAAATCAGCTGTTGGAACATGATTGTGAAATAAGCGGTGCTCTTGAAATAATGCACGCTACAACAGATTTGTATCTCTCTATATTTACGGGTATTATCTGCTCGTCGATTTGTGTTCGTGAAACTCAGCTTCGAAATCGCGTTCCAGGGTTCAGATCGCACTTGGATTTCCAACGTGAGGAATTTCAATGTGAGAGAAAAACGTGAGGAAGAGGAAGAGGGGGGGGGGGGATCGGAGTCCCATTTATTGGCTCGAAGGTTTTAATGCTCGGGGTTTCAGGATCCTGAGAAGGAATGCAAAAGGAAATGGCGGTCCGGATGGAAATGGAGAAGCGGCGCTTTGGAAGCGGACGGCGCAGCGTGGGGACGCTCTTCAAATATTCGGACTTCAATTACCCTCTAGAGAACGGAGAACCGCATTTCCAGCCGAGTCGACCGTCAGATATCTCCGTCGGTTCGTATTGAGTGAACCGGTGACATCCCGATGATTTAGATATTGACGTTTACGACTCCTCTGAGCAAAAGGGGAAGAAAGGGGAGGATTATTACGATTATTTAGGATTATTTCGAAATACGTGCGATGTTAATTTATATGGTACTGCAAAATCTTCACATCGGTAGTATTCTGAATAGAACATTTCCAAATTGATCAGAATCGTGCATAGAACAACTACGCCGTGTCCTACGTAAGAACGAGCGACCAGGACGAAGGGAATTTCTTCGAAAATTCGCCCTTATAGCCATGCTTCATGGTTGTGGATTTTTTTGTTTGTTTTGATTACTCAACTTTTTGACAGACCCCCAGCCCTAAGACATATCCATGTGAAAAAGTACAGTGGAGCGTGAGAGTCTTTTGAAAGACTATTTTCCTTCCATCACACGCTCTGTGGGGTTAGAGGGTGCTCTTCTCAAGGGAAAACTTCGCCTTCCATTACGTTCGCGATAAAGAACCCGATGTTCATCTTCAGGTCTTACGGCCTATAAAAGGACGAAAGGTGTGTTCGGTGGGTAGGACTTGTTATTCTCAAAGTCCTTTCCGCACTTTGACACGGTCGGCCTACCCGAGCCGTCATTCTTCGGCTTGATCCGGGAGGACGGAGGCAGCCATGCGACGATATCGTTCGCGACACCTCCTTCGCGAGCGGATTTGTTTCGAGGTTTTCGTTTTTTCGTTTTCGTTGTAACATGAAATATTTCCTCGTCTTCCAAATTGAAACGAGGAGGGTTTTCATTTTTATTTGAGAAGCGGAGAAGATTAAGAGAGAAACGAAAAACGTCAGAGCCCGGCGGTCAACTAGGCGTGGGACAGCTGTCAGCAGGTAGAGATAACGTCGTCAGAGCTCTCAGAATGTGGACCGTGAGATTTCGAGCTCTGGAGGGGAAATAAAATCCTCGCAAATCATCAAACAAATAAATATTCATGTTGGACCACTCGTCTGTAATTAACACCAGTCGTATCCCATCAACTCCCCCACCAAGCACAGAAATGCATTTCCACGGAAATACTGACCGCATCTAACTGAACTATTCTCGGTTGGATTATGTTCGTCGGCTGTCCGAAATAGAGTTCTGGGATGAAAAGGACGTCGACAAGACAAAGATTCGATTCAAAAAGTACGAAAAGGTGCTGTCACTTCAGCCTCCAATATTCAAACACACTGCGCCCAAGATGCCGCAAATACCGGGTAAACTCCCAATCAGCGAGGCAAGTCCTACTGGATATCCATATTTCATAAGGATCAATGCGTTGTGGGGGTGTGTCATCGTCTTATGGCTTGCGATTCAGATTGTACAGCACACAGGTGGACAACCTCTGCTCCCTTTCAGGAATTCTGGTCTCCAGTACTGGTTGAGGGATCAGTATATCCGGTAAGAGCCCAGTGAGCTCATAAGCATCTCCTCTCGCCAGGATGATTTTGCACGGCTGGCTTAATTTATCAGCTGCAGCTTCAAGATTTGGCATCAAACTCCACTCAATCCCGCCCCGCCAAGCTCCTTGTACCGTTGAACCATCTCAGAGGCGACAATCAGCCAGTCTCTAGTCCCTGGTATGTCTACAGTATTGACTATATACTTAGATGCTAGGCTCAACGTGAGCGCAAATAAGGTCAATGCTGATCTCCAAATAAACAAAATAGTATGGACGATTCATAAGAAGACCAAGAACGACCTTCAAAAAATATCTAGTATGTTGAACCGATACAATGACAGCGTAAACAACCATTCAATGACGTATATTATTGTTCATTATTATTATAACATATCACGTAGGAAAATTGTGTCACATATATAAGTATGGAGTATCCTCTGCACGACCAGTTCAGCGCCAATCGTTAGCTCATCCTTCGTTGAAGACTCTGACGTCCTGGAAGATGATCGTCTTTATATTCGTACCAGACTCCTGTCATGTTGGTTGGAGATGCGGTCTGAATCACGAATAACCGTGTTCCGCACAATTACCTTCTGTTTTCCAGCAATCAGTCGGTCGCGGACGCCGATGTTGAACGCCCATTAGCCGCTCGCTGTTGTCGTCAATTGTGTATTTACGGCAATCGTTATAAGGACGTCGTTCGGTTATCGGAGGCAGGACCGGTTTTTATGACTTGTTATCACAATGCGAAAGTAAGTGCGGCGAGTTGTGGAATAGTGCACGTTCACATGGGATTTGTATGAGAGCGGTGGGAGGGTCCAACGGTTCATATTTTTTAACGTTATCAGAATCTCACACATGACATGCTCTTACATACGATGTGTCCTAACATCGTTGACTCATCGCAGAAAATTTTGATCAAAATGAACTTTTTTCGGATTTCTCGTCATTTGTGGTCGAATCTCGATCTGGCCAAAAGTCCTATTCATGTCAGACGGTTTGGATCAGAAAATCATCTCCGTATTGAGTGAGATTTTTCCCCAAAATTTCTTCAAATGTCTCGGATTACTTCCATTAGTTGCATCCCATACTGCCGTCCCTACAATCTACTGTCTTTTGAACTGAAAAGATAAGACTTTCCTGCTCCCCTTAAAATAATTAAGAATATTTTCCAGGATCAACCCTCATCAATACAAAGCTCAAAAGCCTGTTTTCGAAAAAACCACTCGCCCAGAGGCGATGTAAACAATACCAAGAACGAAATCTGCTTTGTTTTCAGGGGAATCTTTCATTCCAGTTATCAGGCTGTGTTGGCCACGGGTAAGAAACGTGAAATCCTTGAAGAGCTTTGCCAAGTAACGAACTTGTCCGTCTGTGAATCCCATAAAAACTATGGAAAAGTTTTACGAAGAACTAAGTCTTATGTTTCTGAAATTTCTTACATTTCTTTAATACAACGTCTCCCTCTTGATACCCATTTTTCGATCAAACAACATTATGTTCTACTGAAGTCACTTTCCGCATCCTTCAGAAGATTTTCACATACCAGTTGTTGGTACTTTTGATTCAAATCTCGACAAAGTATAGTATTTGGTTTCATCTGCTTCAATATGCTTAAATGGAATCCAGCACTGAAAACCGTTCATCCAGACACCAGGGCAAACCTGTACCCAGAGAGGTCATTGATGAGCTGTAGCCCTCACCATGTTACATTGTGACATTGTCAATTAGAGGTACCCCACTATACTTCTCCCACCACTTGTTCTGTGATGTTCTAACATAAGAATTCACTAGTGATCATTTTGCCAAAAAAACGATTAGTAGTTTTCACAATGAATTTGAAAACAATTAACCAAAACCATCCTGCAAGTTCTGTTGTTCCTTGTTTTGTTTTATTGTCTCTACACGAGTTTATCGGTACCTCTCGATATTTCCATACGATAACAAAACCTGATTTGGAAGTAATAAGAGAACCTGTTGCTGTAAATACTCTGTGTAAGCCCCCTTACCGTTCCAATTCAAGGTCACGGACAAGAATAATTCATTATTCACTATTAGCTAGCACTAAGCTCGTTGTCACATTTCAAGTAGTTGCTCAGCTTGCGCTTGTTAGTGTAGTCCTCAGTAATTGTGATTCGGCAATGACTTCCGCCTTTACCTTTGGCGTACGTCGCGTTTTCAATGTTTTCAAGGTTTGGTCAAGTTTTTCATTATTTTCAGTACTTTTCAGTTCAAACTGCGTGGTTCATTTCCAACTGCAGTCCAGGAAAGTTAGTGCAAAAAAGGGCTCTGCCTTCCAGAAATTGCTCGGGAGCTGGAATTTGTTTTAATCCCTCATGGGGTCCTGAATAGTGGGTATACCCACGAATGAGTTTGCGTACATGAGTATATACATATGAGTTTGCGACGGTTTCTAAATTGTGCTTCAGATTTGAGAGCCAAAAAACCGCGGATTCGTCAAATTTTTTTCTGTTTTTCACTTGTAACTCGAAAAGTACGCATCCTACAGAAAATATTTCCGGTGTATTTGTTAAAGTAAATCAAATTCCGCGTCGAATGGCAGTTTAAACATTGAAATTGGCCATGCCATTCGGCCGCAATCGCCCTTCAAAGATAGCCGATTTCGTCAACTTCGCAAAAAACTTGACAACCCTCAACTTCTAACGCCTGTAGGTTGAAAATGACTGCTCCGATTGACAAGTGTTGTAGGAAATTCACGAGGGTATCAGATGCTTTTTTAAATTTGGAATTCGCTCACTCCAGTACTGAGATATAAATATAATATATTATATATCAATTAAAATTGAATTTAATCAACTCAATTTAAACTCAAAACAATTTTAAATAATTTTGGGCAAATTTCTGGACTATCTCTTATTTTACCGGTTCTGTTCGCCTGACGCGATGAAGCTGGAAGTTACGTCTGCTCATGCGCAAAATAAGTCTATTCCTCGGCCCAATTATGGTTTTCAGAATTCCTAAATTAAGAGATCTGAAGGTGTTAAAAGCGGGGTAAGTTTCGATTATGAATTCGTACACAATTTAACGATGACGTTTCAAAATACGTTGACTCCAAAAATGAAATTGATCCAAAATTAAAAATCTTCAAAAGTCCATAAGTAGATATTAAATGCAGTTTTTTAGTTTATTTTATTTTTTAACGCGAAATCGTGATAACGACGTCTGAGAGAGTTGTTGACCTATTGAGAAATGTTACGCTCGAATACAAAAAACCTGTTTGAGGTGGACGTCTTGTCTGCTAGTGAAAGCTGTCTTCAGTCCATTTATGCAACATAACTTTTGATTACATTACCGCCTGTAAGGAAGCATCTTGCCAGATCTAAAAACAACCTCATCACGAGATAACTTGCAGTTAATCTCTTCATAATGATTGATTCTGTTCTGTTCTGAGTGACATCCAACATACCTACTCAACATTGAAGGGTTAAATATTCATTATTTACTGCCGTTTGACTTCGATACTGGTGACCGTGGTGGTGGCAATAAATCAATTGGAAAGGTTCTAGTCGCCCATTTCCCAGCACATACTTGTGTTATGAACAGCGTTTGGTTCTATCTTATCCTGCTTTTCCGAAGTGTCCAAGCGGAGGTCGCAGATCATTGAAAGCTCATGATTTCCCAAACTCTAACGTTAACAATAATCTCTTTTTCCAGGTTTGTGTCAAAACGAAATTACCATAATTTGAGCTTACTTGAGTCTAAGTACTAAGGGTCTGAAGTGCAACATTCGTTTCTTCTTCGGTTCCTTATTGTTGCCCAAGATGGTATAATTAGTAAGTTACAGAGTTTGAGACATAGTTGATACAATGAGTGTACGATAATATCACGATCCACAGGATTCTGTCTAGAAATACCAGACTGTGTTGCAAATCGGCACCATACCATATTCTCACCGTACTCATACCATACCATACGAATTTCTTTTCTATCATACTGTACTAAATCATACATACAATGATATACCATACCATACTCATACCATGTCATACAAATCGAGTGAATATTGAAATGTCATCCATTTCTGACCTATATTTAAAATTTCAAGTATCTAGCTCATCATCAAAATTTAATTTGTTTAAACAAATAGGTATTATTTAAACAGTTTTACAGACAAGAAACTGAGTGAATATTGCATTGTGATCCAGTTCTGACCTATTTTTAAAATTTCAAGTCAATAGCTCATCATCAAAATTTAATTTGTATTATTACAAGAAGGTATTATTTAAACAATTTTACAGATGACAAACCGAGTGAATATTGCAATGTGGTCTATCCCCGACTCACGGTTAAAATTTCTAGACTGTAGTTTACCGGGAAGATGAAAAAAGGTAGTTTTATTCTGGGCGTCTGGAGGTTCACCCACCTAACGGGCGTTTTCGACGCGAAGTTTAGTGTTTTTCCTAAACCTTTGCGCGCTCACTGTGAACGAACGGCTGGTCGCACAAAAATCCAATTGGTCTTAAAAGATTCGTAATTTTTCAGGTCATTCAATAGGGGTTGGTCGAAACCCATAAAAAACATTTCGTAATTTTAACTCAACGCTAACTGGGCAAAGTGCCGCGTACGGCGTACGGCGGACGGACGGATTTTTTTTAATTCGATTTTCTGAATCTCCGTATCTTGAAACGTAAACCAACAAATTTTGAGGGGCGGTTAAATTTTTTTTTTCTTTGGGCAATTCCAATGGTTCATTATCGAAGATAATAAACCAAAATGAAGTACGAGGTACGCGGTGTGGGTGTGGGAGGGGGCGCAGAGACATAAAAGATCTCGTCGTATGACGCACAGTTGGCCTCTTGCCAGCCGTATTACGTCATACGCTCGTGCGTCATAGGCTCTGACGTACTTGTTAGCCTCCTGCCAGCCGTCTTACGTCATACGCTCGTGCGTCATAGGCTCTGACGTACTTGTTGGCCACCTGCCAGCCGTCTTACGTCATACGCTCGTGCGTCATAGGCTCTGACGCACTAGTTAGCCACCTGCCAGCCGTCTTACGTCATACGCTCGTGCGTCATAGGCTCTGACGTACTTGTTGGCCTCCTGCCAGCCGTCTTACGTCATACGCTCGTGCGTCATAGGCTCTGACGTACTTGTTGGCCACCTGCCAGCCGTCTTACGTCATACGCTCGTGCGTCATAGGCTCTGACGCACTAGTTAGCCACCTGCCAGCCGTCTTACGTCATACGCTCGTGCGTCATAGGCTCTGACGTACTTGTTGGCCACCTGCCAGCCGTCTTACGTCATACGCTCGTGCGTCATAGGCTCTGACGCACTAGTTAGCCACCTGCCAGCCGTCTTACGTCATACGCTCGTGCGTCATAGGCTCTGACGTACTTGTTGGCCTCCTGCCAGCCGTCTTACGTCATACGCTCGTGCGTCATAGGCTCTGACGTACTTGTTGGCCACCTGCCAGCCGTCTTACGTCATACGCTCGTGCGTCATAGGCTCTGACGCACTAGTTAGCCACCTGCCAGCCGTCTTACGTCATACGCTCGTGCGTCATAGGCTCTGACGTACTTGTTGGCCTCCTGCCAGCCGTCTTACGTCATACGCTCGTGCGTCATAGGCTCTGACGTACTTGTTGGCCACCTGCCAGCCGTCTTACGTCATACGCTCGTGCGTCATAGGCTCTGACGCACTAGTTAGCCTCCTGCCAGCCGTCTTACGTCATACGCTCTGACGCACTAGTTGGCCTCCTGCCAGCCGTCTTACGTCATACGCTCGTGCGTCATAGGCTCTGACGTACTTGTTGGCCTCCTGCCAGCTGTCTTACGTCATACGCTCGTGCGTCATAGGCTCTGACGTACTTGTTGGCCTCCTGCCAGCCGTCTTACGTCATACGCTCGTGCGTCATAGGCTCTGACGTACTTGTTGGCCTCCTGCCAGCCGTCTTACGTCATACGCTCGTGCGTCATAGGCTCTGACGTACTAGTTGGCCTCCTGCCAGCCGTCTTACGTCATACGCTCGTGCGTCATAGGCTCTGACGTAATGGCCCGCCGGTCGCTTGTGTTCTGACGTGATCTGAGGGAAAGGGTGAATCAAGGGAACAAATTTTTCCCGTTTCAGTTTATGTGCCAAAGCAAAGACATGAAAATGTCAAAAAAATATGTAAATAGGTACCTAAGCCCAACTGTAATGTCAATTTTCTGACAATGAGTTTTCGACTATACTTTTCATACCTTTTTACTTAAGTACTTATTGCAATTTGAGACTGATAATGAGCTGTTTGCAAATAAAAAGTCTGATAACTACTTTATTACATCTTATTAATCTATTTTCAAGTTCCGATTCACAGTTGAATGTATTTTATTTAGATGTCGTAAAATTCGAAAACGATGGAATGACGAAACCTGTCGACTACTGACTCAAGTGATACTGTCGACTTCTAACACATGTAGGTCGACTACTAGTGCAAAACCATGTCGACTACTGAAGAAAATGTTGGTCACTGGTATCGACTACTACCTAGAGCATTGGGATTTTTTACAAAACTTGTTTTTCCCTTTTCAAACCATGTTGAATAATATTTCCCGCTGCCAGGTCTTATAGGGAAGGATCTTGGGTACACAATGAACAGGTTTGCAATGAGAAAAAAACCGAGTGAATATTGAAATGTCATCCATTTCTGACCTATATTTAAAATTTCAAGTATCTAGCTCATCATCAAAATTTAATTTGTTTAAACAAATAGGTATTATTTAAACAATTTTACAGACAAGAAACCGAGTGAATATTGCATTGTGATCCAGTTCTGACCTATTTTTAAAATTTCAAGTCAATAGCTCAGCATCAAAATTTAATTTGTATTATTACAAAAAGGTATTATTTAAACAATTTTACAGATGAGAAACCGAGTGAATATTGCAATGTGGTCTATCCCCGACTGACGGTTAAAATTTCTAGACTGTAGTTTACCTGGAAGATGAAAAAAGGCAGTTTTATTCTGGGCGGCTACCCGGGACCCACCTAACGGCCGTTTTTGACGCGAAGTTTAGTGTTTTTGAGAATTTTTAGAGATATGACATTGTCGAAATTTCAAAGTTCGTTTTGAACCCCTTCCCCTTGACCTAGGGTTATGAAAAGTTTCGAGGACCATTGTGGGGCTCGTCCAAACCCAGAAACCAAATTTCGTAATTTTAGCTCAACGCTAACTGGGCAAAGTGGCGCGGACGGCGGACGGCGGACGGACGGATTTTTTGGTTTATTTTTATTCGATTTTCTGAATCTACGTATCTTGAAACGTAAACCAACAAATTTTGAGGGGGGGTTAAAATTTTTTTTTCTTTGGGCGATTCCAATGGTTCATTATCGAAGATAATAAACCAAAATGTCATACGGTCTCCCTGAATGCCTATGCTGTGGCAAACAGAATTTTCACAGAACACTATAACTGTATATGGAGGGTCTCACGGCAACTTTCCACATTGTCATTTTGGCGACTTTTCAGCAGAGCCAAAAAACCACCTGCCAATGACTATTTTTACTGACTAATTCAGTAAAATAAATCGTGAGATTTCGTATTACCTAACTGATACTGATAAGACGCTACGAATGGTATGCATAGGTAGGTGACTCATTTTGGCCAAAAGTGACGATGTGGGAAGATGCCGTGAGACCCTCAATATGGCATTAAAAGTGCTACATTGCAGCACACTAAGAAACATACAAGTGGCATTCAGGGAAACCGTATGACGTTTTTCTGGACAGAATCCTGTGGATCGTGACATCCCAAGAAATCCCCAAGTGAGGGCAGATCGAGACTCGCCGACTTATTCGAGCGCGTAATTTTACAAACTGCAACTCCGGTCCTGTCAAATACGTTAACATCCGGACAGTTGGCGGGCTGCCCGAGGCGAGGTGCCTCACGTCCGGAATAGGGAGGGCGAATCGTCGGGAAGTTTTCACTACTGAAAGTGAGAGGTCGTTTCCCGGTTGACTCGGTCAGGGACGTTTCGAGAAAAACCTTCTCCGTGACACTGGAAAAATAGAGTCTCAGACATCTCTGCTCCGTGCAAGATTCTCTTGTCAAGGGCGGTGTAATCGCGGATCTATCGTGGCTCGTTGCCACCGTTTCCAAGGCCACATTCGTTTGCACCAAGTTACTGGAAAATTTCCGCAACAAAACGATAGATTTTTGCATGACTGGTTGGAACTTATTTGCCAGCATATGATTATGATGATGTGGGTCCTGCCTTCTCCTGCAATGACAAGGTAAAAGTTATCCCTATGATTTGAAACAAAAATATATACTAGCTAGATGACCCACGCGTTGCTCTGGACTGTAGTATCATTATTGTTCGTTACAAGTTAAACTCAGGGTAACGTAACAGGCGAAAGCTGTATCGGAGTGGAATGAAATGCCGTCCAGAATCGTGTGTTACTTGTAACGAACGAGAAATCAGGTGCTTAGAGGTAAATTAATGCATTAATCAAATCAGTGCTTTGTTTAAAATAGATAAAGAGTCTTTAGGTCGATAAACAACCTGGCCTATTGTACCTAAACAACCTGGGTCTGCAGAGCAATGATCGGCACAGTAAGTCCAGCTTTCATGCGGTGGAAGACAAGTCTCATCCCGACTCCCTGCTTCCTCTATCTATATCTACCAAGCCAACTAACAACTAACATAGATAGAAAACCTTCTGAAGTGGTGAACAGAACACCACTTCGATTAGAGAAGGATTAGGCTTTGGATGATCGACTGAAGTCCAAATATTCTCTGGGTTTCAAGAGTCAAGAAGTGTTTTTGTTTCGGGGTCATCATATCGTTTGAATTAAACCAAAATTTGAATGATTTAATGATTCAGTTCCACTGTCGTAATTTCTAAATAGAAGTAGGTATGTACCTGGTTTGTTTGCAGATTACTAGATTGGTTGTCCGTGCGTTGCGATGCCCTACTCTTCTCAAACTCTCAGTTCTGGTCCAATCTTGTACATTTCAATGACACTTCCACGTTCTCTCCAAGTTCCATTTAAATCGGATTTTCCAGATTCGGAGTCTTTCGGATATGCGTAGTAACACGAAACCAGCGTCTGTTGGATTCCGAGCGTAATGAAAAAGCGGACCCCGCGAAGGGGTCTCGGCCGGAGGAGTCCTTGGCATTCCCAGCTTCAAACATTTCTTAACCTTTAAGCAAAAATAAGAAGGATTCCAGCGGTTGCTAATGAGTCAGAGAAATGCACGGAGATCTAATGAAGCCTCCTTCCAGAGTTTCCAACGGCCATTGTTCGGGTTCCAGTCAGCATCCTGAAACATTCCCTCCGGACACTTTCACGCATCGCCCTTGAAAAACGTGGTTTGTGATGCGACGCCCTGTTCACACAGTGCGTCAACGCGCTTGCGTTTTTCCTTCGTCTCCTCGACGATTTTTCCCACGTTTCTCTTTCCCTCGTTGGACGGTAATAAAAACCGAAAGCCTCATTAACGCCGTGAGACGATTTCCCTATTATTCAATCATTTTCTTCATTGTCAGTGTGGGCATTAACACAGGAATACGTCGGTGAAAACAGTGTCGATTTTCAACAAAAATCAAAATGCTCCATTGTATTGATTCTGCGGGATTACAATCTCCAAGAAGTCAATCAATGGCGAGAAAAATTTAAATTCATACAACTCCGACATCAGATTCTTGGTTTATTACTCGTATTTTCAGTATTGAGCCATTGAAATAGTCTAAGATACGTACGCTGTACGTGAAATATGTCTAAATAAAAATCATTTATGTAATCATTTCATTCATAATTTATATAAAAATTATTATTACGCCTTACGCCACCCCAAAATATAGTTGAAAAATTTGACGAGACTATCTCCAAGCTAGTTACCGACTCCTAGCTCCAATTACTCCATTACTCCAAATATTGAGTAACTATAGTTGTGAGACTCACAAGAACTACATCTGGACAGAACCGTGATATCTACAGAAAATAATATACCTTTATGGAAAAATTTGAACTGGTTTCTACCTAAAACATAAATTTGAACACATAACAAGCAAAATTTACTGGTCTTCAACTTAACTATCCCATGAATTTTTTTCGTGAAAAAGTCTACGTTATTACAATGACTTCAAATCGTTGTGAATACATCCTAATTTTTAACATGTTTCTCTTATGTACTTTATTGATTCATGCTATGCCATACCATAATTGGAGAAAATATTGAGAAAAATATCCCCTTATTCTCACAGAAGTAAGGATCCATTCAAAGACGAAAACAAGTTGAGAAGAAAATTAAATTAGAACAATTACAACGAACTATTTTTTAAATATTTTTTAACTGCTTTATTTGTTATATTTACATAATAGAACAAACTTTACAAATAATCGCCCCCACTTGAAGCTAGCCTGTGTCGTGGGGCGGAGAGCCTTAACTCGAACCACTTATGTATAATTACGTAAAATCAACATAATTCAACTCATATAATATACTACCCCTCAGCGCGTAACAAATCATTAACTCAACATCCACTCCTATATCAAAGCTTACACTTAAATTAAATCAGAAACACTTCAGAAAATTATATATTCATTTAAATCTCAGCAAAATCTTCTTATTATATTTATGGGACCACATAATCACCACGTCCCTCAGCTCAAGTAGGCCTTAAAGGAGGAATCATGAAGCACGAGCCTGTGCTAATATTAATTGCATGAAGCTTTTCAGAGGGAGCCTCTCAAAAAGATCAGCCGACTCCGTACAGTTTCCACTTCGCGCCGTAACCCTCAATATACTTTTTTGTGCAGAAGCTAGAGGTTCCAATGCATGTTGACTCGCTTTCCTCTAGGCGACTATCCCGTATATCAGTTGTGACTGAACGAGTGCAAAGTACACCGTTCTCAGCTATTTTGTATCGAGGATATTCCTCAAAACCCGGAATGTATGGAGGAGTTTTTGGATTTTTTTCGTGCATGTGTCTAGTTGGGTTGTCCATTATATATTGACGTCAATAAACACCCCTAGATATTTTATTGTTTCCCCCAGTTGAACAGCTTTGCATGTATACGAGAGGTTTTGTCGGCAGATTTTAACACCCGCTGATTTTTTCCGTTATAAATACGAATGACACCAATCTGTTTCTTTACCCCCTATTCCAAATTTCCTCATCACAGTCAAAACACTTCGCTACATCCCGAAAGACCGCTAGTACTTTTTCCCCCTTATCAGACATTGAATCTCCAACACTACGGCATTCTGAGTACTAATCCCTGTTTGGAATCCAAACTGGTTTCGGGATATTAATTTGTTATTATAATTCAAATCGAATTCGCCAACACGAAATTGCCTGAATTTTTGGGTTCAAGTTTTTATGATTCAAACATTTTGCAAATTCGAAATTTGGCACATTTGGAGCTGCTACATATCGCTTCGGGTCACGTAATACTATGTGTCAATAAACACAACTTATTGAAGGGGTAGTACGGGGCAAATAACTGTTTTCAATTCACCAGGCGAGTTCAACTTGACTTGCGTCAGCTTTATTGAAGACAAACATAAATTATCTAACACTCGCGGATTTTAAGGAACTGAACTGGTTTTTTATAAAAGGGAGAACAACTTAACTGCAAAACAATACTGAATAAACTAGTAGAGCAAGAACGAATATAACAAAATGGAAGACAATCACACCCTACTGAAAAATAATACAGTGCTGCCAACTAAAATCTAGGGATTTCCTTGACTAACTGAGTTTTCCACTTCATACACCAAAAGTCCGTATATGAACAAATATTCAAAACATTGAACAAAATTGAATTGCTGAACAGTAAAAAAGGCAATTCCCGACACTATGCATGTTCTAGCGAGTCTGAGGATTTTATTCTTGTTATTTTGAGTTTTCAGGCAATGTTGGTCTTCGGGGGGCCCTAAAGGCAGTAACTTCGTCCAAAACGCCCTGCAAATACTTAATTTTGGTTTCACAATGTGGATGTTCAAGACAGAGGATGTGAGTGTCCGTAACTGAGGATGGGCCGTTACACGAAGGGGGTATGTCCGTTTGAGGAAGTTCACACGTATTTCGTAGATTTCAACCGATAGAACACGAAGGGCATAAACAACTACACTATTCTCAGTGAATCTTTTCTGGCTCTTAAGAAACGGAAAGTTAGGAAAGGCCGATCCCAGATCGTTAAAATATTCTGTCGAGTCAGTAACAAAAGGTTTTTCCATAATAAATCTCGAAAAAGACTTTACCTGTTTCTGAAGATGAGGGCGGGGGTGGAAGGGCTGCATCGGATAGTTATAATAGTAATGATGTTTGGGTAATAACTCGCCGGATCCCCAAAAGGCGGTTTGCCCTCGGGAGGCTGAAATGTCAAGGGAATGAAATGGGTCTGTGGCCTCAGGTAGAGGATGCTGCTGTGATGGGCGCAAGAGGATCCTCTGGGGAGGCTCAAGAGGTCAGAACTCGTACAACCACCTGCCAAGTACCAACCGAACGTCACTTCCAATCATTTCGCCGGCAACTGACGGGAGGAGGAAACCTGCGGGAGGAATATTTGAACGGTTATGTTTACCACAGGGCAGATTTACATGCACTAACGATCTCCCCTAACCCTTCATCTTTACTGTTTTATGGCTTTATTTGCCTCTGAAACATCTTTTTTGTTTAATAACCGAAATTTCGAATAGGTAGGTATGTATTATATAAAACTCTAACTATATCTATTATATATAAACACTCTAAGTTTGTCTGTTTATTTGATTGTTTGTGCTCCATAGAACCGATTTTGTGCTGAACCGATTTTGATAGGAATTGGCTCCGTTGTGAACAGCAAGTTGCAGGTTTCTGTCGATATTAGATTTCACATTCCCACTTCCTACAGCGTGAACGAGGGTTTCCTTAGTGACGATACAGATAACCTCTTTCCGTTGTCAAGCACAGATAACTTCTCTGCCTGTACACAGGAATCTCTTACACGAGCGTTGCCAAGTTTGGCCAAGGTTCCAAAAATCACGTCTGTTCTAACTTCCATCCGGTTCATCTAGGAGCACTGAAATTTGATACTCAGCCTCATGAGACAACGGGGAATGATTCTGAGGATGTAAGAACAGCTTAGTGAGCGATACAGCTGAATTCTCTCCTGTTCGCCCTAGGGCGTTAAAGTCGATACACACCCTCTTGAGTCCATGGGGGAGTGATTGGGATGAACTCGCATCAGCTGAGAGAGCGATATTGTATATACCTAGATGCAGTAGTAGCTCGGCTAGTAGTTGATACATCGGTATCATAAGAACTGAGCTTCGACCCATCGAATATCTTACAATGTCAACCGCTTGTAGAGCCCAGCAGCTGTGTTCGGCTGTGCTGGTATGTTCTGCAGTTTAGCCCAGTTCTGGAGCACGGAACCGCATTTGCCTTATTGCGTCGGCAGAAACGTGAAATGTATTGAGTGGGGTGAAAGTGTTTTAGTAGAACAGCGAGGTGCGTCGACGCAGTTTGCCAGTTTCGTGATGTTTCAAGCAGGAAGAGGTGATATTGGCGTTGCTATTAATTGACGATGACCTAAAATTATAAAATTTGGGTTACGGGTTCAGATCAGCACCACTATGATCCTTGAAACTTTTCATAATCCTAGGTCAATAGGAAGGGGTTCAAAACAAATTTTGAAATTTTTAAAACATCACATCTCGAAAATTCATATTGAACGGTACAGTTTGTCGTGCACATTCAACTAGTTTTAAGAGTTTAATTTCAGAAATGGTTTAAGACAATCCGGAGCTTTGTACGACTAGCCGTTTGTTCATAATGAGCGCTCGAAGGTAGAGCCAATAAAACATACGGTGTCATTGTACTTAATGGGGAACACCTGATTCAAACAGCGCATCGAAATTCTAAATAGTTTATCATCAACATAAATGTTTAATTTATCACTTAGGTATATAAATAAATTGTATAAAATAAAACCGAAGGGTGATCTGTTCAGATTAGAGTGATGTGTCTAGATACCACAAAAAACGCACTGTTGTATGAGAAAAAGTTACTGGATGTTGTACCTAATACAGTTGTAACATGAATTTTAAAAAATGTAATAAATTTATAATAATTAACTCGATTGACACTTTGCGGTCTCTCAAAATTTTCTAGTGGGTAACAGCAGTCACGTTCCTGTCGATTGATTGGTATTTTGTCTACAGCGAGCGTGAAAACGCTAAACAAAACGAGGAAGAAAGCCGTCATATGAGCACCTTTTGTTGTTGAGAATTCCTTCCAAATAGGGAAAGTATGCATAATTTCTCTCTTCATTGCCTGTCAACTCTGAAAGGTCGAGAATTAAAAGGGAAAATAAACTTGAGGGAACGAAGCTTTTCCTCGATCGATCTGCTCCCGAACTTGAATACTCTCATGCCCCGAAGGCTGCGGACAGGAGCGGTGAAAGCAGAGTTCAAGTAATTATGTTGATAATGGGATTTCTCTATGGCCCGTAATGGCCGCGATTCGGTGACGTCGTGGTAATATTGTTCTGCCGATCGTTTGTTTATTACTTAAATTACAATTCCGAATAACGGAGAAGACCGGAAAGGGTCCGGAATTCCAGTCGCATTTTGTGTTTCAGCTGAGTTCCTCCGTTTGGCTCCGGTTCCGTTTGTCGGGGAATGCTTTAATATTCGACCGATTTCTTCAACATTTCCAGGGGTCGTTGCAGGGTCGGTTGGGCAGCTCGTTGATCTCGTCAATTCGTCATCAGTCAGGCACCGAGAGCCTCTTCGCAGGAGGGAGCCTCGTACTCCATCATTGATCAAGTTCAGATTGTTTGAAATCCATAAGATTCAAGTTGGATTTATATTACAGATGGTGAGCAAATAACTGGCTTATCCCAGATTTTGATTCAAGTACGACATGGTATCCAAAAGTACTATTAATAGGGTAAGAATTGAAAGGAAAAAACTGAAACGGGATCCAATTGGAAATACAGGTATTATATGCTGTATATTATTGTAGAGGTACATAATATGTATACATAATATGTATGTAGAGGTACATAACATATATTATATGCGGTGCGAGAATTGCAAATTGCCTATGAGCCCTTGAAAGTGGTTCAACAGCTCGATTGTCTCAATCAAAATGTGGAAGATTTGCAGGATATTCAGGCAGCTTGCTCGAGAATGTTATAGAATTGGAAAAATCGTACCAGGTTTAGGTGACGGTGCGATAAGATGCGGTACGGAATCGCAGATCGGTAGCAGCCAGTATTTTCCCGATAAATCCCAAACCGTGACTTGACTCGGTAAGGGAATATAAATGCGCTAATGTGTGGAGATTTCTTCGTTGAATCTTCTTGTCTTGAATGAATTCATAAGAGAAAAGCCAAGAAGTATTTTCTTCTGAAGCTTTGAATCTCCGACGTCTTCAAATGTGCAGCTTTGACAAATCTTCGACGAACAGGATTCAAGGGATATCAGGAGACCAGAGGGATACAAAAATTTAAAAAATCCCCTAAATCCCACAATTTTTTCTATTTTGAGTTTACTGCCAAAATTCAACAGCTTGTTTCTCTTTCATTTCAGTTTGCTCATTTCACTTTTCTGCTAGCTGATTTTCCGAGTGCGTTCCGAAATTCCGAACAGTTCAGGGTTAGTTTAACCAACGCTACTGTAGTTTGGCTATTGATCGATAAACGTTAGAACGATCTGAATTCAAAGAAAAGTTATATTATAATTCAAACAAGTGAATTTCTCTGTTTAGCCAAAAATTTTTGTTTAGCCACTCTCTCTTTCAACCACAAATATTTATACACAGATGACTAAAGTACAAGGCAGTTTGGTAAAACGTCATAAAGCCTATGTGAGAGCAATCAAAATAATTTTAATAATAATTAATCAATTATTGATCCCAAACTGTAACTGGCCTATAATAATTGTCGATCTTGGTCCTCTCTAACAGTTCTAATAAGCCCTTTCTAAACAATTATTAAGGTGCTTAGGCCCTATCTAGTGCCATTTCCTTGCGTTGCGCCGCAGTTAGAGAGTGTAGGCTGTAACACTCTATGTATGTATAAATATGAATAAGATAGTACCTACATTGAAAATTGAAAAGTGGCTCAGCTGCATGTTTGTTGAGTAGGAACACCTCAACGCTTCGTTTGCAACACATTAGCTAGCATGCTTTGATTTGGTTAGGAAAAAAGCCTCGCTGAAAACTTGACTGGAAACTTGGCTTCAGATGATGGGCGCCTGGGAGGCTTTTTACGTTTGTAATAATGAAAGCATTTTTTTATACGCTTATAATAAGTGATTTCTGCATGTTGGTGGCCAGTTGAGGTGTTTTTCATCAAAACCCACCTCTATTTGTGAAAGTAAAACGCTCTAACTCGAATTGAGGTGTTTTAATTTAACAGACATTCGAAGGACCAGCTAGAAATAATCAATAATTGCCTCAAATTACGGCATAATCGGTGAGAAAAACTGTTATTTCATGGATCCTTCACATTCATTGCACAGAAAACCCTACTATACTGCGTATTCATTGATCTAACTGAACATCAATCGATTTCCTACCAAAAAATGGGGTTGTGGACTGTTTTGCAGTGAACAAAAGGGAAGTTTTCACTGGTAAACTTTCAAGCTGATTTCTGAAAAATCAGTTATTTAGGGTTGAGGTGTTTTTCCTTAACAGGGCAGTATAGGAATCAAGTCCTTTGGGAACGCGCTGGCCAACCAACTGAAGCGTGAAGCTGCATCCACGATGCCTGCGGCTCTGAGATAAGCTTGAAATAAAAAAAATCCTTGCATAATAACTCAAAACCGCGCATTGAACTCCGAGGTCGTCGGGTATTTCTCCACAGCGATTGATGGGTGTAGGTGTCCGACCAGTCTCCAACCCGTGTAGGATATTGCAAAAGAATTACTCTCAATCAACTCTCGTTTTCTTGGTGTAAATAGACGCAGGTAATCACATCATGTGTGGATTCCGCGTGAGGGTCGGAGTAATTTACTTTCGTCCATTTATGTAAATCGCTGGATATGGAGAACGGTGTAATAAATAATTAATTAATGGGTGGAGGATAATCTAAATAACTTGAAGTAGGTAACTTATAACTTACGTAATAACATCTTACTCGTCTATTTACCCCGTTGGGAAATATTTACCTCTGCCCCTTTCGAACCAAACCTTCAGCTGCCCTCGAAATTGGGGTTAATTGGGCGATTAGATGTTATCGAGGAATGATGGGTTATTGGCGGAGGACATACGAGTTTTCGAACTAGGAACTAGTGGTGTCATCTAAGGAATCGAATTGCACCTAACGGAGTTTTTATGACATTTTCTTACGGTTCAAACAGGGAACAGTTTTGTTTTTATAGCCCAGGCAAATATGTGCCCTACCTTCCACAAATTGCTCGAGAGATGGAAATCGTTTTAATTCCTCTGTGGGGGGTGGGGTATGAGTTTGCGACGGTTTATTGGTTGTGCTTCAGATTTGAGAGCCTGACTACCGCGAAATTTGCGCACTTTTTTCAGCTTTTAGCGTATAACTCGACAAGTACCATCTTTTAGCAAAGTTCACTCATTTCTTTATTCAAGAGCGTTAAATTCCGCGCCGAATAGCGTTTCATACATCTAAATTTGTCAAACCGTTCAGCCGCAATCGCCCGTCAAAAATATGAGATTTTTACGAACTTCGCTAAAAAGTTGACAGCCTTCTTCGCGAAAAACCAAAAAAAGTGCAGAAATTTCGCGGTTTTTAGGCTTTTTAATCTGACGCACAACCTAGAAACAGTCGTATACTCATATGCCCGTTATTCAGGACCCCCAAGAGGGCTTAAAACTATTTCCAGCTCCCGAACAATTTTCGGAAGGAACAATTTTGTGCACTAACTTTCCTGGTCTATTACGATTTGAATGATTTCCGTTGAGCGTTACCAGACCTGGTTCCTTCTGGAGGAGTCCGGGTTCGGGCCCAGTCGAATTTGAAAATGCGGCGGGTTTGGGTTCGTTGACAAAACCGCGGGATTCGTTCATTATACTGTAATAACTCGTCACATAGAAATCGTTCAAGTGTGCCTAATTGAAAAGTAGGCACTAACTATATTGCAGCCAGTATTTCTCCGTCGTCGTGCATTCTCGCCAAATTTTCCAAATTGATGAACATGTATTTCGTTTTGTCAAGGATATTTTTAAAGCTGAGGGTCTTTTGGATCACCTCCCAGGGTGCAAGTCTTGAAATTTTGTATGAAGGCTCCGTATGTAATCTAACTGGCTGAATATCCTCGCCTTCAAGATCGGACCACTATTAAGGGTAGTATGGAGGGAGGGTGGGAACAAATTTACATCATTGTTGCTGCTCGACCTATCCACTTGAAGTTGAAACCACAGCGTCCTTAGGGTGGTCTCACGAATTTTAGAATAAGCTGCTCGTCAGATCAGCTGAGTGTCCTGTACAGATAACTTTGTTGCAGTTCGACCTATCGACTTGAAATGTGAACCACAGCTTCCTTAAGATGCTGTCTACTAGCCTCCTAATGTGATAATTTGTTATATTGAGAGAGTTATTTTTTCAGTAAGAAAATAAATGACATAATATGTCTTGACGTGGATAATATTATTATCCATCATCTTAAAGATTTCCCAAAAGGGAATCTATCTTTCTTAGTCGATTCCAATGGTTCAATGCTTAATGGGACCATCGCCCAATCATTTTATTGATTTGAATGAAACAACGGATAGTGATCTCAATTCTTTGAACTTGGTAGTATATTTCTGTCATGTCGTGTGTAATTCGTGTAATCAAGTCCAAAAGAGTATTTGATTGGTCCAATACCTTCCACGTGGTTTCGTTAGCACAAACTTATTGGTGCCCTCTTCGCAGAACCCAGCGTGAACCAACGAGGTCGCCGTCAATCCCAGATGCAATCTTCGAATGATACTACTACAACCCTTCGTGTATTGTGTCACAGATACTGGTGGCAGTGGATCAAGGGCAAATGACGTCTTGAATAGTTAACTGCAATATCAAAGTGAATCCTGCTGCGTGGGAATAGTCGGCTCACCTCGAACAATGAGACGATCTCGGCGAGCTCGGTAGGTCGGTAGGTTAGTTATGATAGTCACGGACACTAAGCTGATCTCACGAGAAGAGAAGTTCCTAGGAATTGATATTATTCAATGCATGTTATTACGGACCAACTGAGAGTAATTTGATGCAACACTATACGACATATATGTGCGCAGGTTTTCTGTTATTCAATGATTGCCCAAAGTATACGATCGTGGTATTTCGCAATGGGAACAATAATAATTATTATTGTTATTAGGATCGTCTGATGAAAAATATTTCCCGTTTACAAGAGAACATAATTTCGAATATTTGTGAGTCGAATATCTATAAATTTAATTAAAATATAAACTACATAAATAAATTATTAATAGGTTGGTCTAAAATTCAATTGGGAAAATGACGAGTTCATCACTGAGCTGATTACCAACTTCCCCTCCCCCTTCAGTCGGAAAGGGGATCATCCTTTTTTATATCTATTATTACATATATTTCGTGGAAGCAGATAATACACGCAAAATTAAATTCTTTAAATAAATATGTATTGAACAAATTAAATTAATATTCTTAATGCTGAAAGCCCGAGAAAACGTCAGAAAATCCGACCTTTGAAAATATTTCTGAGAAAAAGCGACGTTTTCGTGGAAGAGGGACGTTGGTGTGGTACAGGGGGACTCCTGTGGGAAAACTGATGGAAATGTCCTCTGAGAGTTCATTCGTGAGCCCTAGAAGCCATAAATGTTGATCAATTGGTGGCTTACGGACCGTAGCATATTTCAGCTTATTGCTCCAATTATTTCGTGTTTTTGTGTTGGACTTACAAGGATATATCCAGAACAGTGTTGTATATAAAGAGAACAGTGTTTTGTGTTCTATATATGCAGAACAGTGGGGAGGAGGATCAAAGTATAAAATATCGATGTATTGATATATCGGCCCAAACAATCTAAAAATCTCTCTATTCATGGCCAAGCTGCTTGTTATATGTCAATCCACGCTAGTATCATTAGTAGCAGTGGCTAGAGATGACAGTACATCCTATACATGGTAGCATGGGTGGTTGTCGTTAACTATGTTGTTAACGCATTGGCGCAATTCAAGGACCCTGTTTATCATTTCGAAATTCCGTCACAAGCTACACAAAGTGTAGCTTTAATGATGAAACCCAGCAGTGGCTTTGACTAGTGAGGATTCCTTAACGTTTCTGATAGCCTTGGTAGCGAGAAGATTTGGAGTATGGGCCAAACAGGGAATGATGTTCTTGGTCTTGCCAATCACCTTTGTTCCACGGCTTTTGTGATATCAGCAGAGAGAGAGAGATTAGTACCAATATTGTGTCAGTATCTAGATCCCGCTCGGAAAGTAGTAGGCACTTAGTAGGTATTATTCCTGCTGAATTAGTAATGATTTCAGCGTATTGGCTGATTAATTGGTACTTTTACGCGTGAAAAATATCAAAATCAGTATAACGGTATATATCGTGAAGAATATATGGACAATCGGGATATCAAAGACCTTATATATCGATATGAACATATTGATATTTTGGATATATCAATATATTGTGTTGATGGGATTGACTAGTGTGAAGAAGCAGGTTGTATAAAATGACCAAGCTAGTCTTTGTTTGGTGTTTATTTTCTCACGACGTTTCGGCAATGGAACAAAGCCCTATTCATGCGAGGTTACATGTAGAAGTGAAAAGTTTTTAGGGCTTTGTTCCATTGCCGAAACGTCGTGAGAAAATAAACACCAAACAAAGACTAGCTTGGTCATTTTATACAACCTATATCAATATATCTATACACATTCCTCCAGAACAGTGATTTACAGAGAAGGGTGATCTGTAAAGAAAATAGTAAACCGCTGTAGACAAATTTGCGGCGTCTTCACGTGATCTCATTTCGCTCCACAACTTGAGCTCTGACCTTCGCTGGAAGTTGAAGAGGTTCGTGTCTGTTCGCCTTCTCACTCGCTACTGGCGAAACTGCGTAACAAAGCGAATCATCTAAAAGCCACAGACAAAGCTAAATACGTTATTAGACCCGCTGCTCTGCCACAACCTACAGAATGAATTGTTTATTTCCGTTCTGTTCGCCTTTTCGACATCACAGGGGAGTTCCGGCCGTTGAGCTTAGTTGATCTCACCTATTGAGACCTCCAAAATGTTCACCGATGAATATGCCATTTACTAGGCGGCTTTTGTGGGACTGAGGACCCACCGAAGTTGGTTCATATTTACGTGGATTTTCTTGGGAAACAAATTTTCTATTTCATGACTCATATTATGGTAAAATTAAGAGTGTAGATCCATTCATTAACTTCACTTTGGAATTTGGATGTAATCACCTAAATTTCCTAGATTTTTCTATTTCATTGATTAATGGAAAACATGCATTTTCAATTGATAGGAAAGATCTTTATCATCAGTAGACCCAAACTAAAGGTTTTCCAACCACCTATAAATGAACCAAATTTGGCCCAAAAGAAAAATAGTTAGGTATCAAATGTATAGCAGCAAGTATAGGGTATGATGGAAATCTTATTGATTCAATATGGAATAGGACTTTTAAGCAAAAGTAAGGAAGGAATTTCAAATTTAGTTTGGGAAGTTACGACTGATGGAAAGATTTGCATTAACATTCTGTATTATGAGCAAATTTCAGATGGAATTGGTAAAATATTAACTTCTTGAAGTTTTCTCAAACTAATCTCAAACTTCACTAGGTTCAGTTAAGGGTAAAATCAAACAAAGGGGGTGTGTATACATTAAAATCTTCTTATTGATTCGAGTATTGTGGCCATACGGGCAGGAGGTTTAGGGAAAGGGGATTCGGGTGTGAGTTGAATTCGATCATAGCATCAATTTTGATCTTGCAGACCGGCAATTTTTTGCCCGAAGGCTTTTCTGTACTTGAATAGTTCTAAATTATCAAGAGTGATTATCAAGAGGTTAGGCGAACCTTTGAATGGTGTGATCCCTTCAAGTTTTTCTACATTTCTATAACACATTGACCCTTCAACTTTGATTCTCCCCTTTCATCCCCAAGACTCTGTTTCCTTTCACATGCATCAACCAATCCCTCTAAACCTTCCACTTCGTAGCCCTTCCCCTTCACTTCAAGAGCCAATAGCATAGGTTTCCTTTCCCTTGTATCAACCAGTCCCACTCGACCTTTCACTTTTGGGGTCTTCATATAAGTTCACCTCTCTGTACCTAATGCACGTTCAGTATTGTTTTGTTACTCAACATGGTTTAATCACTGAAATCGATCTTGACTTACGAAATGAAATTCAGTTTTGACTTACGAAATGTGAACACAAAAATATATCAATGCATTGGAATCCAATCTGTTGTGAAATGCTCCCGTTGAGTTCCGTTCTGCCCGCACTGGGATGAGTGAAAAAAACAAACAATTTAATTTTGTTGCGGTAAAAGCGGCGATCAGAAAATGTTCATCGGTTCGGAAAGAGATGGTGCTCAATCCCACAACGATAATAACGCGTTTAGTTTGAAATCAAAAGGCCTCGGACTAATTGCACGAAATTACGTTACCACTTTGTAAAATAAATCGAGATGAAGCCGTCGCGATTAGGGCTCGGGGGCTTCCATCTTGATATCTTGGAAACCCTGCGAGCGAACTGGACCCGCGAGTCTGTTGCTGAGCCTCCGCCCTATCAACAGCAATCGGGCTCACCTTCATTACGTCTGACGATTTTCAAGCGGTCATTTCATTTAGCTCGAATCGATTCTTCATTTCCATCGAGGGCGGGTATCGACTCGAGAGCTATCGATATGCCGGTATTCGTCCCTGTAAAAAAATATTAATATATCGAAAAACAAATCCAAGCAAAACGAGGAGATAATGGGCAGTAATAATTTGTTCGCCAATTTCACCACAAGTTTCTTGTAGGTGGTTATAAAATAATGAAAACTCCCAATAAAACTTACTAAATTGTGAAATTAATTATACCTTATTAAATCAATTATAAATTATTATTTTTGCATAATATGGATTAACATGACCAAAACTCTCCTTATATCTTTTTTTTTTTAATCCGTTCCTTCAGAGCGAAGTTGTCAATAGATCTAAATTACTAGGTCAATACCTAGTAATTGACATAATCAACATATTATGACATATCAACATATTGTTGATAATCGACATATTATGTCGAAAAGACAAGTAATTTATTGTAGAAGAGACATTACAGCTCTAGTGAGCGTACGTAATATGTGACGATGGGGTGACGTCGATCTTTACCACGGTTGGTTCGAATCAATCATGGTTGGATATTTTACAATTAAAATTTCACCTATAAAATATCCACGGTATTTCCATTGGTTCTAGCTACAACTAGGCTAGACAAAAAATATATGCCGATACAACGGGACAAAAATAACAGTAATCTACATATCAAGGGTGTTTGATACCGATAGAAAACATTGCTTCCCACTATATCGATCCCCACCTTAATTTCCATTGTGATCTAATACTTTTCAGATATGTTTCGTCATCAGCTTATGTGGGGAGTGATAACAAATGATTCTTTTTGTTACAGGTATGTGTGGCGTTGAGGCATTTGGTTTCGAATTCTCTCACTTCAGAATAACAGCAAGTACAAAATAGAATTGTAGTATTACAACACATTATTAACTCATCGCTATGTATTACTCACTAACAATATTAGAAGGTATAACTTATTAACATTTTGATGAAATGTATATTAAAATACTTGGATGAATAACTGTTTGCGAGAACACCTACTGAAGATTGTCAGATGGTAGCCACAATCAGAGCTGGAAAGCATGCCAACATGAGGAATAGCATGTTCAGAATGTTTGGTGTGGATCCGAGCGCTGAATGTATCATCACCAACAAATAGACGATTCCACCAATTTATAACCAAATTTTATGGCCCGTATTTAATAAGTTTGAGATGTGGCAATGGCGCGTATGTGGTCAAGGAAGAAAACGTTAACTCCCAATATGAACATAATAATATTATTATATTATCTCCAATATAAAGCCTTACCTTCCTCTCATACTTGAACAGAATGAATTCAAATTGTACAACTATGACTTGTTTGTAATAATTTAAATATTGACCGAACTCAAGGCTCAGAGACAGCTCAAGATACATTCTGACTTGAATGTGTGTAAGATGATGGGAAATTGTATACTCTCGTAATGTGAATAGTTTAAATTATGTCTAATTATTGTATTTGATAATGGAGAACAGAACATTTCATTTGAAAAAGAAGTTTTTATTATTGTTATTATATTAAGTAGAGTTGTAGTGGGTTCTCTACACTGCGGGGTGGAAATACATTATCTTATAGGAGCAATTAACTCATTCGATCTGAGTCCGGGTTGAAAAGTTTTACTGTTAAATGAAACTACCGAGTGACAGGTAGAAATTCCTCTGGACGCTTAGTGTTCTGGAAAGTTCGCAGTAGCGTGGGTGCTTATAGAAGTTTACGGCGGACGAAGTACCGTTGTTTCAAAGGGAGCAAATAAATTTCTGCTGGTATTCACCGTTTCATACAGAATTTTGCCCTGAACATCTCCTGTTGAGATGAAATGGCCACTGAAATCCCACGGTCGGATCCTCAGCTAAATTAGAATTGTAACGCATTCATGAAGTCTTTCAATTTATACTCTCAAACGTAACATTGTTGATGTTCTAAAATCCTAGAAGTGTTAGAGAGAACGTCTAGAACTATACGGTGTGCGGCAGAGAAAACAGCGATTTTGAAAGGGCTGTACAAAAAAGGCCATACATTTCTAATACCTTCAATTACACAAAATCCACTGCCATGCAGCATGGCTATAAGAACGAATTTATGAAGAAAAAACTGGCTTGAAGTAAAGTACCTATCTCCATTTTACTGGTTTTATAAAAAAAATTGTATCCTTTTTTTGGCGAGTACTGACACACTCTTTTGAGCGCTGAACACGATGGTGCAGACAGAATGGCGATATCTCATTCCGTTATGAGATTGGAGCAGGTGAACCGTGAAGAACATCTGAAGTAACAACCTCGTTTCTTCATCTTCAAAGTGCTCCATTTTGAGAATAGAATAAGATATCGCAGTTCTGACTTCACCATCCTCCTAAAATTCCCCGAAACTCCCTCTTAGAGTGGCCCAATTCTGCCCATCTACGAACTTAGCCTTTTGATTGCCGAGACAGATTTATTGTGCGAATTTGAGCTTTTTATCTCAATTCTATCGAGGGTTTTCTACGAATTACTGGGGGTGACTGCCACTCCAGTTCAAATTAACGCGAGATACGAATTATCGAGTTGCAAATTATCGCAAGACCACTACATCAAACAACTACATTAAACCGTAACCCCCACGCCAAACGCGCCAATCTGCTTTTTTGTCATTTTCGTTTTAATGCATCTACAGATATGCGAAACGAATTTCTTATTTTAGAAAATCCACTGGGAATTACGTATGTAGACTCCAGTAGTGTGTCCAACTCAGGGTACCCAAAAGTGCACTAAAACGAAAATGACCAAAAAAGCAGATTGGCGCTTTTGGCGTCGGGGTTACTGATCCAAGAGACTTACGAATACACCTGCAGCAATTACACGCCTGACTCCTGAAACGGTTTCACTTATGTGACTGACCAACGTGAGCTGACCAATCTGACCTTGGAGAGACATTCTGACATTACATTTCTAGGTGAATCACACAAGTACAGTGTCAGGGTTGAGCTTCAGTCTCAATTTAATTAAGTTTAATTAATTTTCTTGAATGCTTTCTTATCTATTGAAGGTGTTAAAAATACCATTTAGATGAAATTGGTGGCATTTTTTATTCCTTCTTCAAACTCGCTCTTTTCTCTTCCCTACCACGTACATGTTTATAACAGTTGAGCCCACGTAACATTAAACGTCTATCGAACTTGTTCAGTTTAGATTTGACTGTGGGTGTTTTACGTCCAGATTGGTTTGTCGGTGATGGTCTCGCCTATTTTCCAACTGAAGTCCAGGCATCCTTTCGTATTTGGTAGGTAAAGTAAGAACTTGTAGTGTATTATGAGTACATCGACGCAATATATTTTGAATAATTTTAATTTGGTTTATACTTACTGTGTTTAATTGAAACTATGTACTTACCTCAAATGTAAACGCATAAACTTGATCTTAAATTTCTTCTTATTTTCGATGACGTTAAATTTTAAAATTTATTTCAACCCCTGCCTATTGACCTATGAAGGGTTTCAAGAAGCATCCTGGGGTTGGTCGAGCCCACACCCTGCATTTCTTGATTTTAGGGCAACCCTAATTTTTGTTAATTATTGTTCTATTCCAGTTATTCATTATAAAGGATAATAAAACCAAAAGAAAAGAAAAAATGAGGAAGAAAAACTTCGCCATTTTCCCAGAAGCTTGAAGAAATCGCCTTCCAAATGGGTCAAGGGGTATCGCTTGACGAATCGATCAACCTCGATCGAGCTTATCCTCTTCTTTATAAACCTTCTGCTACCGGTTTACAAGACTCCCCTTAGTAAACATCGTGTCCCGTCCCATTGTCTTGTCCCGATGGGACTGAAGGGTGGGCACCGAAAGGAAGGAGAAAAAAAATCCCCCACCAAGGGACGCATTAAGAATGGTGGGCCCATTGTAGAGGTGGAATCCTATAGAAAGCCCTTGGAAAAAGCTTCTTGACGATATAAATCCGTCAACAATTAAAACGGACCGATTCAAATTACCCCGAGCATACCATCGGAGGTCCTATCCTTTTTCCGCCAGAAAACAGATGAGTGGCCGATAGCTGGGCCACTTCTCTCCTTCTTCTCGCTCTGAAAGAATAAATTAGTTTCTGAGACGTCTGTTCGGACGAGGGGGTCCTGCTTCGGTTTTCTCGAGGGTTAATTGTGAGCTGATGGTTATCTAGCGGGTCGTGAAAGGGACAAAAACTCCTCCTTCGGATAATAAAAGGACGAGGTGAATTTGTAGTAGTGGTCCGAACACGATGTACAAGGCCGATAAGGAGCGCTGGCTTTATTAACAAATCATTTCGAAATCGGCAGTCAACCACGCGGTTTTCACTTCTTGGATGCGCCCTCACACACAAATTTAATGACTCAATTACAAGCTGTTTCCAGACCTTCTATAAATGATCATGTACTTAACTAACCAATGTTACACTGATTCCAGTGAATCCTGCATACTATAGACCAAAGGTTGCGAATATCCGGCTTGAAAATGTTTTTTGTACCCTAAACTCTATACTAGCAGGGTACCAAATAGATACTGTACTGGACTGTAATTTCATTAGGAAGGTACTTGGAGTTATAACCAATGACTAGAATAAACATAAATAACACAAGCACAGGTAAGACTCACTTCAGTTTTAACATGGAGGAACATATAAAGGAGGCAATTATATGAAGCTCTGGTAAAACTGAGAAGGGTAACAGGTGATCCTGACGTTGAGATTTAAGTGTTTTGAACATGCTCCCCCCAATCTACAACGGTAGAATTACTGGTAGATGGGGCAGTCACTTTGGTAATAACTCGAAGGACCACTCAGTTTATCTGAGAAAAAACAACAGTGAGAACTTGATTACTGTAGGATTTATGGGGGCTCAAGCTTAAGACGTGGTGTTGGATTGATAAAACCTCAACGAATAAAGGATTTATTTGGTAACGGTCAAGTACACTGTGCTAGACGTAGTAGTGGCCAATGTGGTAAATGTGCAATGTGTGTGCAGCTTGATCCCAACGACTATGTCGCAAGTGTCGAACATTTCTGTAACCACAGCGAATCTTGTGGGCGGTTATAAAGCTGAACTTAGTAGGATATTGGACAGACGTTTAGAAGGTATAGATGGATTTAGGAGGAATAGATGGATGTGCCAGTGGTGGATTCAAGGTGGGCCATTTTGATAATAATATGCAATAATTTAATAAGATAACAACATTTTGTAAATATAAGACCCTGATTAAAGATGAAGGAGAGAATAATTTCATGTGACATGCGGAAGGTTTAAAAAAAAAAACTCTGCAAATTCTTGACACAACGGTTCATTATCTTCTTTGTACAGATCACCCTTCTGTCTAGATCACTAGGTCTAAATGTCTAGATCCTAAATGTTAGATTAATTATTATTATCAATTATCACTAATTATTAACAATTTTATCAAGTACCTAGTGAAAATTATTATAATTTATTGTTAGGTATTAATAATTCGTATTTATTAATAATTATGATTATTATTAATTATGATTAATTAATACGATAAAATTCTGGGGTTTTTAATACTACGTCGGTAATAACTTTTCTATAAAAGAAGTACCTACCAACACACATTCGAAATTACCTTCATTTCCGTAGCACGAAACGCACCTCAGAACAACAAACTCGACATCACTTAAGCCATATGATGTTCCAAAGAGCTTGTTAGTATGAAAATGGACCTGTATTTCAACAGTTTGATACACGATCGTGTTGTGAGGCACAATCTTTGAGCCGTCATTGTGAACGAACGGCTGGTCGTACGAAGCTGCGGATGGTCTCAAAAAATTCTACGGAACAAACTCTATCTAAATATGAAATAAAAAACATACCGTTCTATATGAATTTTTCGAGATATGAAATTTTCAAATTTTCAAAATTTGTTTTGAACCCCTTCCCCTTGACCTAGGGTTCTGAAAAGTTTCGAGGACCATTGTGGGGTTGGTCGAAACCCATAAAAAAAATTTCGTAATTTTAACTCAACGCTAACTGGGCAAAGTGGCGCGGACGGCGTACGGCGTACGGCGTACGGCGGACGGCGGACGGCGTACGGCGGACGGACGGATTTTTTTTTATTCGATTTTCTGAATCTACGTATCTTGAAACGTAAACCAACAAATTTTGAGGGGGGGTTAAAAAAATTTTTTCTTTGGGCGATTCCAATGGTTCATTATCGAAGATAATAAACCAAAAAAAGTGAAGTGTAGCCACTACACAATCGAAGAACACGACGAAAAGGTAATACTCGTAATCAGGTTCCAATTGTCAGACAGTAAACAGTGGCCATAATGTAGTATTACGATGTTCGTGGTATAAGTTGGTAATTGGCCGTGATAATAGGTACTTATGAGGAACGCTAATGACTGGGGAAGACGTTGATGAAATGTGCTGAATATGACATGATATGTCATATTCAGCACATCGATAGTAGTAAAAGTCCAAAACCATCTATGTCCCATTTTTGGTCAAAATAAGGTTTTTTGCTATCCTTATGCAAAATGGGGCTCTTGATCCATGGAATAATCGATCTGGGGCCTAAATTGATTAATATCTTCTCTGCGGTCAAGTGTAAAAACCTGTATGTCAGATGCCTTCATTGTGACCCCTCCGGTTGTTATTCACAGTGAAAGGTAACTGTTGTGTTTTTCATTATTTCCTCGAACACGATTTGGATCTTTGGTTATTCGACAAAGGTCTCAGAATTATCAGTTGCTCGAGTGAAAAAAAAATTAATTTTCTCGGATATGGGGTAATACAGACGTTTTTTGTGTCTCCTGTAAAATTTCTAAAAAACAACAATGATGGTATTGCACTTTTACTGTCGTACATTCATCTTTGGACGCCATTGAGTATAATATTATCAGGCCGCAATATGTGTACCTCAGTCGATATGTACCTCAGAGCATCTAATCGAGAATTTCGATTTCAACGATACTCACCTACCAAACCCTTAAGCAGTCGAAACTACTCATCGAGTCCCCTATAGGTTTCAACGGTCGTTCTTCCGAATCTCATGTGACCACTTTTCCTGATAAATCTCCTCAGAAAAACAAAAAATAATAAATACTAAACGAAATAAACGTAAACCTTGAAAGATTTCATCCCCTCACTGATATTCATCTCTTGGAAGTCGGGAGTTATTATTTTCAAACGCGATCCCAATCTCTCCTCACAATCCTCGTATGGGCGACCTTTTTCTTCGGTGGGGAGGCTCGAGATTTTTAGACTCACTTTTGGGAGGAGGTTCGGGTCATTTTGAAAAACTTTTAAATTTCCTCAATATAAATAAAACAACGAAGAATTTTAGTTTTCAATATAACGACGTCTGTTCCACGTGGATCTTCACCTAACAGCTGCTGATCAGTAGATCAGCTGGATTGTAACAGGCTCTTAAAGGCCTTAAAGTGTGAGTCTGACTGACCAAAGAAGCGGTGATGCATGACTCCGATAATTTCTTTAGGGACTGACCCAAAGAGTACAATGTCGTGGCATTTGAAACAATAATTATACGAAAAGGATCATGTCAGAATTTGAAAGGCTATTCTCAGCCCGATCGTTGCAACTGATCATTAACTGATTCATTTTCTATTGCTAGAGCTAAATTTTGGCTGCATCAGCCAAATTCAGCTGTGTATTTACATGAATATCCTACCACATAGAATTGTAGTTGTTTGTCAAATAGTGGTTACTTGAGTTATCTCAGCACACAATATTACAGTGTCCTGATAACATGATTGAACATAAGATTTACCCTGAAGCTGTTCCAGGTATTTTTTGAACAATGTTGATAACCTGCATGTTGTATAGAGGGACAAATTAGTACAATGGAAACAATGGAACATTACGAGAATGAGTGTATTGTTTTGAGTAGTGCTGCCTAAATCACAGAAAACAAACTTGCGGTGTGAAGGAGATCTAGTGCTTCTTGTGGCGGTACGTGAAACTATCGCGTCATTGTAGAAAATTAATATCAAAATGAATTTTTTAAAACCTACTTTCCAATGGGTAGAGGGATGTTATACATGTAAATAAAATTTAAAACACGTAGAAGACGAGTGGTGTCTCTTCTACGTGTTTAAAAATTTTTTCCGACAAAATTGTCTCGCAGACTTTTTTTTAAATCCACTCAAAATCCGACGTTTTCCACTTTTAAGATTTTTTTCTTCTTTTCGACCTCACTTCACACAAACTGCCATAACTCCCTTAATTTGCGCTGAAATTTAAAATTTAGGATGCCGTTGGAAAGAGCGTTCAATTTCCTTCCTTTTTAATGCCTAACAAATTATTTTCAGGTGGAACTAAGGAGTGAAAATTGAATCTGAAAAGTAAATTTTGTCAAAATTTCAAAATCACCTATTTTTCAAACGCTTGGTAATAACTTCATAAAGAATATTATTCTTTATGTTCGTCACGTTCTTTCTCAGACGATGGTGGATCGTACTCGTCTGCAAATCAAAATCGAAATCTGGGCTTAAATTGTTGCTAACTTGATGAACTTTAAGAAAGTACTGAGTGCTGTGACTATTTGAGCCTTGTTTGTGTCGACTTACACTTTCCTATCATAGGAAAATGCCCATCCATGCGCCAAAAAAGATGGATTTGATGAGGCTGTCAAAATTCTTGATGAGAATCCGACAAAGTCCTAAATGAACGATTAAAAGGAGAAACAGATGAGTGATTTTCCGAATGAAAACGAATTTTCGTGAGAAACAATCATGTTCCATCGTTTACTTGTATCTTCAATTTTTCACACTCACATTGTAATTACCAATATCGATTGCCTGTAATCTTAGGGTTTAACAGAAATAGTTTAACATTAAATCTCCATTTAGTTTCACATTGGTGTAACACTTCCGTTGTAAAATCTTCCCTCGTGACAGTGTTGTAATATCCGTGTAATAGGCAAGAGTGTGAATTTTGTTTACGGCGCGAAGGAACAGCGATCAGACGTGATTTGATCGGAAGGCCGTACCTCTGAATACGTGTGTTGGGTAAATGCCAAACACGTGATTCATAATGTCAGAAGTACAGCTCCTGGGTCTGTCAGTGTGATGCAACAGTTACCGACTTGGAACCTTCTTCGAGGGCGAAATCCCTTGAGGAATTTAAACCAAAGCCCTCAGTTCGCGAAGAGGGTTGAAAACCTGAAAAGAGCCGGCGGTACTGACGCTCAGGCGTTTTCTCTCATACCACGGCCAAGTTGTTGTTGTTGGTGTTTCCCGCCCTCAATAATTGAATTACTGGGTGAAAAGGATTGGCGGGGTGGGCTGAGGATGTTTTGCGGTCGCTGTAAACATAATTGATGCTGCGATGCTGACGGGAGATAAAATTTGAAAACGGTCTCGTGAGGACGTAAATAACTTCCCCCTTTTCACGGGCGGTTACGACTATATGCGTCGCTGCGAGGAATAATGGAACACAATGGCCTCATACAAGTGTTACCTATTCCACTCTCTGTTCCCGATGATTAGGCTATCTCTTCTCCATGTGGTTCTTCGTTGTGCACAACACGACGGTGTTATCGTAATGAATAATAATTACGTTACCAATTTTCAGATGAGCCATTATCGTCCACACAAAAACAAGCACTTAGGTACCGGAATTCTATAGGGTGTAACACGAGAGGTGTCAGACCCCTCTCCTACGTGTTTTAAATTTAATTTCCGACCGAAAGTGTTAAATTAAGAGTTAATTGCCGACCAAAAAGGAAAGAACGTTAAATTTCCAGCTTCATTAATGCTTAAAATGCGCCAAAACGTCAGCTTCCTAACGGGCTCATCAAACAATTTTTGCTGTTGAATTAGAAGACAAAATGAAGTTTGAATGCGAATAGACGTGTTTTTTTTTCGGGCTAAATCTTGGATTTTTCATGTAAAATGTACCCTATTGAGTTGGAGATCGGCTTAAATTGTTGCTCATTTGATGAACTTCAAAAACAATCCTTGTGCTGTTCGTCGAAAAATGCATAGTTTATAAGTTACAGAGCAAAAACTGAAAAGGCCCAAAATTGTACGTCTTTTTGTGTGGTAGGGAGGGAGCACAGGTTTTTTGAAGTTGCAAACTTAGCTGTTGTGAAATCCGGTGTTATGGACTTCTCTTCCAATATCGCTCAAAAATTTTCTTAAAATTCTTCGGTGATGGGCTGTAAATTATTGGTCTCATACATTATACATCTGTACTACTCTGCCCTGTTAAGGAAAAACGCCTCAACTCTAAATTATTGATTTGTCAGAAATCAGCTTAAAGTTAACATGTGAAAACTCCCCTTTCATTGCAAAACATTCCTGCAACCTCATTTTTTGGTAGGACATCGATTGATGATCAATTAGATCGATAGGTGTGAAGGGTTCATGAAATAACAGTTATTCCAATCGATTTACGGCATTTGAGGCAATTATCGATTATTTCTGGCTGGTTCTTTGAATGTTTGTTAAATTAAACACCTCCAATCGAGTCAAGGCCTTTTACCTGCACAAATAGAGATGGATTTTTTGGAAGGATTTTGATGAAAAACACCTCAACTGGTCACCAACAAACTGAAATCACTTATACGCTTTCATTATTACAAACGGAAAACGCCTCCCAGGCGCCATTTGAAACACCTCAACCCATCATCCGAAGCCAACGCCTTAACTACGTTTTCAGCGAGTTGAGGCTTTTTTGCTTAACAAATAACATCAAAGCAGGCTAGTTAAGGTGTTTCAAACTAAGCGTCGAGGCATTTTTGCCCAAGATCTTATTTGAGATTTCACTCCTATTAATTTCAACCCCTTCCGGGCCGAATTTTGACATTTCGACTCAACTACTAGAATGGTGAGGTTGCATTAAGGAGGGGTACGTGACGCCCCCATTTTCGAAATTTAGAGTGAAGGCGTTTTTCATTAACAGGGCAGTAACTGGTTCGTATTAAATACATGATAGTGAATGTAAAGTAAAAATAAGCAAAGTAACTTGTCCCAAAGGAGCTTGTCCCAACGTTGCATTTGGCTCTTTACGTATTACGCTCCCTGGTGCCCCAGAGGTCAAAGTTGTCAGCTCCTCCTGGCAATTGAAACCTGGTGACAAGCCAGTGTATACAATACGGTCCATGATGTCACTAACCATTAGACCCCGCCGTTTTCTAATAATAGTAATTTTATTAATACTTGATACGCTACTGCAATTGTGTTCTCAATTAACTAGTCCTTCATGGGGCTCGTGTTGAGATAATGTCACATTGTGCTGTTAGAGGAAGTGAGTTAGTCTCAAAATAGCTCCCTAACATGCAGTGTGCCCTCATTTGGAGGATTTCGCAAATTGAGATTAATTGAGGGAGAGGAGAAAAGACCGAAATGGTTGTCCGGCGAGAGAAGGGCAAAAAAAAGCCAGGATTATTCCAGGACGAAAGGAAAGGGTTTGATGAGGAGCTAACACTTTTTTTCAAACACCTACCGACCCTTCGGGAAGTGAAAATGTCTTTTATATACCGACCCTGGCTACCGGACGGATTATGGGGAATACGTACTCGCAATAACAGTTTCGAGTTGTAATAGTCGCCGGTTTTGATGAGATTTCCGCGGTAGAGAAAGAGGATGCTGAAGGACGAAGCTCATTTATAGCCTTCTTTATCGTCGTAACTACTAAAATTTTCCGTTGCAAATCGTGAGGTAGGTATTTAGCAAATCTGCCGAGCGATTGGGCGATAGAGTAGTAATAAAATTGCTATTGAGACCAATACATTGTTGGATTTCACGTTTTGGCAGTGTTCTTCCAGCAAAGAAATATGTTTTTTACTAAATCAAATGCAAACATTCTCCAGTCAAATGGAGTGGCTGCAACCGATTGGGACCACTGAACCGATCGTGGTACAACCATGGAAATTGAACTTCTGGATATGATGTTAGGAAGAATAATAGCAGAGTAGAAAAAGATCTAAACTAGCTCTTCCGTACCTCCAAAATCCCAACTTTTCAGGAGAGTATGACGCTTTGGGGAACCAGGCAACGGCACCAACTTCTTGGTTTCCAATCCATAAACCTATAATACTTATAATAATAACAATTATTGTTTGAGCTATAAATTATTACGAATCTGGGATGTTGGAGTTACGAGGAATCGCTGGATAGAAAAGGTAACATACTCTTCCGACGATTTACTCTAATTTTATGAATACCCATAAAATAAACTTCTGGTACACGAATTCTTGGACGAAAATATTCAGCCTTCATTTTCAATTTGTTGGGACAACTGGTCATCTTCAGTAAGGTAGATTATTATCAAATGAGTGACAGTCTTTAGGAACGACACTCATCAAAGATTGAAGATCTTCCCATTTCCTACTGTTGAGTTGAAATGCCATCTGGTACCTTATTTCTTTAACGTCACTGACTGTTGGGTCACTTTCTTTTTCTTCCAGAATGAAGAGATTGGTACACCATGCACTTCTTGTAGCTGAATTTGCTTATGCCGTCGTACTGTACAAGGGTCCCAGAGTAGGGAACTTTCTTCCTGGCTTCTTTAGTGAACCTAATATTTTTCTGTTGGCTAGTCTTCTCTTTTGCTTCGTGGTCGGAGTCAACCTCCATTTGTGTGTATCCACGTATCAAGTATTTTTGGTAATCGTCACGTTTTTGGCACAACTGAGTGGCACCTTTGTTCTGGTATGTGCAGTTGCCGCTCCAAAGAACGATATGTTTGGAGAATTTATTGGTTTTGAGCAACTATTCCACCATCAAAAAAGCGAAAGTATCAGCCAAATTCCCGTCGTTGGTTCTGCATCTTTCTGTAGGAATTCGCCTCACGAGTGAAGAAACGAAGACTTTTCTTTGATCCCAGTTCATTTTTGTCTAAAAGGTATGGAACAACGTTGTCTTCGTCTCATCTCCGACTTTTTCGCACCACCTTTTAGAATCAACCACTGGAATCAATGGTCCCATCTGTCGAGCCTCTCTTTCATAGTCCCTTGGTGCTCTGATCAAAGTTTGGAGTTTTTCTTCCAGCCTATATGGTAACCATTGCTCTCTTCGCATTTTGCTTTTGACCTCAAAGTGGTCCATCGGTTGACATCTGCCGGTAACCGGGAGATATTTGTTATCTCTTCTTCTTCTTCTACCTGCTTTTAGTTTACCAGGTAACCCTTATCTTGATTTTCACGGTTTCTACTAAAATCGCTTAGCACTAAAATTGGTGGCGCAGCTCGTGATAGATATTTGCAATTAAAACCCCATTTTCTTTAACATTTGGAGATACGAGGTTTCTCGTCTTCACCGGATATCACATTGTAGAATAATTAGCTTTCGAATGAAGCCAAACCAGAGGTGGTTATAATCATACGTAAACAACATTAACGCGTCGTTAAGACTGGTATTTATACCATTATTTTATATGTATAATGTCGAGTGTCAAGGGAAATATTAGGCACATGGCTTGTTTGAGGTTGAATGAGGGATGGAGGTTGAAAGAGGTTGAATGGTTGAGTTGGATGTAGGGAAATGGAAGTTGGAAATGATAGATGACTCACAGTTCGCAAATCAATTGAGATTTGTCTCCTGTTTCACGAGTGGTATTTCGAGTATGAACTTGGAATTGCTGGTGACTATTCCGAGAATCAGGTTTAGGGGTTACTAAGATGGGGAGAAAAAGCAGGAGTGACAAAGGAGCAACTTGTTATTCTAAGGTAAATCTGAACTAATTCTCCTTCACTCGACAGACCTACCAATTGCATGTGAATTGCCGACTTATATATTGCAATTGTGTTCAATATTACCAGCGAAATTGGCTTCTTGAGTGTTTGGTGTGGGTCGTGGGTGATGGTTATTACCGAGGGAGATGGTGATGTCTTGAAATTCGTTAGTTGGATTCGTCCAGTTCGATAAATCATCGTAACTCGATATTCTTTTCCCTTAATCGAATCTTGATAACTCGAGCGGGGTGTGTCTGCGTTATGTTGTTAAACCGTCAAGCGGTTGCTCGAGTGTGAAATTCGATCGTGCGCCAGATTTCCTCTATTTTGATCAGGAAAAAAAAGAAAGAAAAAAAATTTAGGAGAATAAAAACAAAATCTCCGTCACGGCTGTAACTCCTAAAGTGGACTCTCTCCATCAACCGTCTCATTGGTACCGGCAATTAGATCGAGTTCATCTGCCGGGTGGAGGACCTCGTGATCAGGTGACCCGAGCCGGGGCGTGATCAGGAGAAGGACTTCACATCCCGGTCGTGGGCCACGATTCCTCCGGGGGCTCTGGAACAAAAGCGATGTTTTCTCACCAACGGCACCGCCCCGCAGGCGAGGGCCGCCACTGTAACGTAACGTGAAATTCCTCATTCGGTCTGTAAAATATGATAATATTCACTTCATTCCCGTCTGGACGACAGGCGAGCGAACCTTCGTGAGACGGAATTTCACGAGGATTCTGCGGCGTCCGCGGTTATGAAAAAGAAACATCAGGTCCAGAGTATCCTACGGTTTTGTATAATGCTCTTTGTTCAACGACCCGTTTCATCCCCTAGGCCATACATATTTCATATATATGAATCTGTAAAATATCGTTTCCACCACGTCAAAAGAGCCAACATGCTTTTTTTTATTTTCTTCTTATTGCACTTTTGGGTAGCTTGAGTTGGGCATTACTGAGTACCTTTAGGACTTAAGTCGATTTTATACACTGCCCTCGTCAGACCACTGTGACAGTGAGTTTGCGCAATTTGGAGCTCCTCGGCATCAGCTCCCCAGATCCGGTGAATTCAGACAGCACTGAATGCAGAGCTGTACGTTTGCTGTCAAGATGCTCATGGTACATACCCAATGACAACCTTCCATTCGTTAACGCTATCTCCTGAATTCCTACAGCCAACTCGCCACTAGAATCACTGATCATTCTAGGATTACTCTGGATTACTTGAGATCGGGCTTCACTCAAATCACCAATGATTCCCATCCATTGAAATGTTCAGTTGGATCATTAATCACGACGCCAAAGCGCCAATCTGCTTTTTTGTTCATGTTCGTTTTAGTGCACTTTTTGGTGCCCTGAGTTGGGTACTACTGAGTTGTGCACACCACCTCAAGGCCGACTTACGTAATTCCCAGTAGAGTTTTTGAAAAATAAGAAATTCTTTTCGCATAACTGTAGATGCACTAAAAACAAAATTACCCAAAAAAAAGCAAATTGGAGCTTTCGGCGTGGTGGTAACGATATGATAAAGTGAAAATATGTTGTAACAAATCGTCGGTGAAACCGAAGCATGACATAACTGACGTTTGCCAACTTTTCAGGAGAGCGAATAACCGCTCTATCTTACGTAAAAATGATGATTTTCCGCTAGGTTTTGGCAAAATTCGCTTTTTTAGTCAACTTCTGGTGAAAAATTATCTTCAATCGGAACAAAGACAGCGCTGTCCAAAATTGGGTCAATTAGGTCATGATCACCAAATATCATATCAACTACGTCATGATGGATGAGCAACTGTGGACAAGTAATTATTTGATCATGTTTAAAATTACTTTGCAATTGTGTCATGCTGCTATTCTACATTTCTCAGTAGCCGTTTTTATATTTCTCGTAACGTAGCTTGGGAAATATTCTGGTTTCTTTTTCAAAAACAAGGAACTAGATGCAGGGGTCGAGATCTTCGGAAGATTCTTTAAACTTTATCAACTTTAAACAAAATCTCACCATCACTAGTTTACTTCAACCAACGAAGATCAGCGACTACGGGGTCCCCTAAGTAACAACATTTTATGCAATGTAGGACTGGCCGCAACTCCTGCAACCAAACTCCTCAAAGATAAGTAAATCCATCCAATGGCAGTCGATTATTACAGATACAACTATACAATATAACGAACTTCATTACCCACCATAAACCTCATTATGACTCGATCTCATTTTACTGTAAATTGTCTATAGGTACCTGTCGTTATTCCTTTTCTAGTTTTCATGTTGGCTATTTTACGATTCCACAAGACCAGCTTTATTTATTCCCCTTCTTTAATTATGGGTACAGCTCTTTCTCTACTCAACATTCCAACATAGTCGTCTGTCTATATATGCTTTCTTTCGCGGCATCTGCGTTCTATAAAACTGGACTGCTATAATCATCTTGTTCTGTTTGTTATTGCAATCATTAAAATGGCAGTTGCCACGAGCTCGTCCCTATCAACTACCTCATCAACCCTCTAATTCGCCCAGTGTTCCGCTATAATTTCCGATACAACTACACGAACATGATTTAATCATCAGTATTCATACATGGGTACTTCTTACAGCATCTCTTATCAGCCAGGTGAGGGACGGGTACTATAAGTAGTTTTTTTATATTTTTTTTATTTATCGTAAACTTTTATACAATATAATATATACATATTATGTATCTTCAGTTAGTTGTTGGTACTTACTTCAAAGAGTGGCGACAGTGATATCCACAACCCCCCTGTTACACTACTCACATCAACATCTTCTACGATTCTCATAGCTTCCCTTTTAACAGGTTGATTTCACTCGGACGGGCTGTGTTGTTAGGGATGGTCGATTTAACAATAAATCAATCATAATTACCCAAACTATGTAACATACCTAGAGACGGGGCTGGAACCTGTCTTTAAATATACCCTGCACCTCGCTAGTTCTTCATTAGGGCGTTGAGCATGCAAGACACCAGATACCCTCGGATCGTGGCAGGTAAGGTTGTGCAAAGGCAAATCTTCTGGTTTAACGACAAGGCGCAGCGGTACGAGACGGAGTTCTATGGACGCTTGGAGGACCTAGTAATGTGGAGGCAGCAACTCAGGAGCCTTGTGCGCAGTGTGGGTTCGAGTTAGCGGGAAGATATGCTCCGGAGGACACAGGAATCCAGCAGGCTCCAGGATCATGAAGTCATGCCCTCAGAAATCTCTAAGGAGAATCAGGAACACCCAATATGGGTCATACGCTGGATGGTCCGTTTTCGTGCGCCCCTTCTTGATCTAAACTGCCAACCCCACGATAAGGAGGACGACCCTGGCTCGCTTTGCAACTTGACAGTGCGAGAGGATACGCTACATTTCCTGGGCTTCTGTCCAGTCCTCGCGGAGTTCAGGGTGCAATACCCATACAGGGCAGTGTTGGAGCGGGACGAGATGGTTCGGCTGTTGGACAGTGGATACTGGTTGGAGCTGGCAAAATTTGGGCTACGGACTTGGAAGTATAGGGCGACGTTGGTGGCAGAGTTCAACTGGTGGCAGAATTCAACTGGTGGAGTTCAACTGGTTATGTATTTAAAACCTATACATATACATTGTATTGTTTTATAATTTCCCAACATAGCGTAATTCTGTTATTACTCTACAATCGTTTGGCTCGCTCCTTCAACGACAGAAAGCTCAAAGTCGCCATGCATTATTTATTCATCTGCTTGTACATATTGTATGTTTTAATAAAATGCGGGTTTTCTTCTTTTCTTCTTCTTCTTCAATAATAATTATTGCAGAGATTTAAACCATCCTATAACTCAAAGATGAAGCTGATTTATGATTAGGTTGTAAACCATCTCTGGCCAATACCAAACTTGTTTTTAAAACCATTGTGAAGTCCTTCTAGACGTTTGAGCTTCCTCTCGTTACTTTTATAATTTATCACAGTTTAAGATTGTATTATTGCAGTTGTTATGTCATTAGTGTAACTGTCGTTTAACCAAAATGTTGAATTCATAAATCTTCACTTCTGCAATATCAATGTTGAATGTTAGCTGTTTCGGAGATCAGGTTTGGACAAACCATGAAATGAATAAATTCATAGATGCATATCGTGGAGTGATTCCATGAATAAGTAAAATCTATGAATAATCCATCCTTCAGGATTTGCAGCGGTATTCACTTTCCGCAGTTATGCGGTAGTAAACCTGACGCAGTCGAATTATTTGTATATTCAGAAGCCGGCGGAAGCGGGCGAGTACTATTTGAAATGATAAAACGAGCGGGAGGAGCAACTCTCCCCGAAAAGTCCCCGAGAACAAGGTGGCTGTACACGGCCGTATAATCCGTGCCTCAGACTACCGGAACAGAAGGCGGGTGAAACGAAGGGACTGGATTAATCAAATTATAAACGCTGTTCGAGGCCGACCAATGGAAATTTCTCGAATTTGCATTTACAAATTTGATTTGTTTCACTGGGGACGGCGAGCCACCAGTCGAATTCAACGTGCCCCAATGCGAGATGGTTTGTGCCTGGAGCGAACAAAAAAGCGCTTCAATACTCGTTAAGTGGTGTCTAATTAGAAACCAATCAGACTATTAACTGTTCATCCTACGATACAACTACCTTCAATGGCTGCAACTGATCCCAAGAAACCAATGAAAGAGGCCAATGAAATACTTACCTACAGGACTTTCGACGGGAATCAGCCAAGAAGTTGTAAGATTGAATAGTGGCCTAAGGACAGTGGCAATTCTGGTACGCACGTTATCCTGTGCGCATACTCATTTAGTAGGAACCATCAAGCTATTGCTAAACAAGGCGCCAACCAAGTACAAAATGTTGTAGAAATTCTGTGATTGCTCCATAAGGAAGGTCCTGGATTCAGGGATCAGGTTCGGCCTTCGCAAAACACGGACTTTTCACTGCCAGTTGTTTCCGGCTGAAGCGGTGGTTGGAATTGGAAGAGGAGTGTTTAGAGTTGATACAGAAGTCTGGGCAGATGAGATCGCTATTTGAGATCTCAAGTCCAACACTGGACCGGTCGAGCGGATAATAATTCATTCAAACGGACCCGAAGAGAAAATAAGATCCTTCATGCGAAGAAGCCACATGTTAGAGTAACGCTCTCAGGACGAGGCTCAAGGAGGGTAAGGATAAGGGTTCTATTTGAGGAGGCCTTTTTTCCTATCGAAGCGGTCCAGGTAGCTACTTGACGTTTCATGGTTCAACATCTATCGAAGAGAGAAAACACGTATCCCTGCACGTATGGTCGCTTTTTATTTTGTGCACCGGCCCCACCTGCCCACTCCAGGTCCATTTATAAGACTACCGGAGTAGCTTTGGTCAACATTATACTATTCAGATGACTAGAGGTTTTAATGGCAGCCATGACGATTCCTAAGGGAGATAACAAGTGAATTTTGATTGTGGTTCCTCGTTTAACCGGTCGTAAATGTCTTGATATTATCGCGTCGAATTCTTCAACGATCGCATCTCAGGAATTGCGGTGGAATTCCACAAGATTTAACTTGATTTGTGACAAAAAATGTTTATTATTAATGTACGCTGGTTCGTATTCTACAACCTTGATAAGTTTCTTCTAAGATACCCAACATTTTAAGAAAACATTAATTTAATTAAAAACAATAGTGCCTTGCGTTTGTCAAATCTAGAATTTCCAAGTCCATTTTTGAAATTTCCACGTCAAGTTTAACTGTAAGTTTTGATATATAACTTCACTAGTGGCTTATTGAACCACACTGCTTGTGGCTGCGGGTTTTTCAAGGAGGTAAATGAACTCGAGAAAACTCACAATGGTTCTTCATACACATTTTTCTCGCATTCGTCAGCATTTTAAGATTTTTTTGCCAGATGAGGTGATGGACTTGACGTCCTGATTGAATTTGCTAGACTAGCTCCTGTTTCGTCCTATTTGTGTCGGCCCTAATCTTACAGTTATAACGCAAATCTTATAAACCTTCAAAATTTGAAATGCCACGCACGGCGAAGTCCTGGTTCACGACACTGAAGGCAGGTCCGATCTCTCAAAAGGACAATTTATGGTTTTCAAACAAAAAGATGACAATAAAATTGAAAAAGAAATTATAAACAAAAAAAACCTTGAGCCCAAAACCCGAAAAAGGATGATCCGGCTTATTTCATGACTCCAGAGAAGGTTTTTTTGGTTTTCGTCGAACCTCAGAGCGTAATGGGAAATTTGTCTAGATGGCCTAATCCTGGAGGTGGGCTCCATAAATCTGGCTAAATGCCTGCACGAACTGCGGAGCGGCTAATGGACCCAGCAAGATAACACTGAGGTAAGAAGTCCTCCATGGGGTCCTTTCTTTTTCTTCGGGTGACGCGCATGCGCAAGCTTTACGACCGAATGAGAAAAGAAAAATCTGGCTTGAGACGATCTGAAATGGGGTTTAGAGATGTAAATGGGATGTGTCCGGTGATAGGTCAGGCGAGTATTCAATCGAACATGAGGTAATGTATCGTACAGCGCGTTATTTGATTTGTTCCCTCTCATGAATATTGAACCGCTCGGTTGTAGGTCGACATTCCTAGTAGCCCTAGACCAGCCCTACTGAGTTAGGTATCGTACCCGAGAGATCCTATAATTATCTTATTATCATTTATTGACGTTCTTGCTGCGTTTTCTTCTTGTCTTCTGGATCACTTCAATGCACGTATGTGTGTAAATTTTTGTTCAATAACTGTTGTACGGTTGACCTGGTGAATGAACATGGTTAAAAAGGGGAGTAAGCAACCAATTTAAAAAACAATCAACTACTACAATTTGTTTCCCTTTTTGTTGCAGGTACGTCCCTTGATAATGAATACTACCGTCAGAATGACTCCTTGCCAGGTTGGTAAGTAATTTACACAGAAATGTCAATGGCAGTAGCACTGACAGTGTGAGATTTCTATATTTTGAAATATCTGACGAAATTATTTAATTGAACGTTGAGTCAGTACTGGTCTTATTACCTGTAATAGGTCAGTTGACCTATAGGGTCAAAACCTATAATAGGTTTTGACTTTTTCATCGACAAGTTTCAGAAGAAGGAATGGCAGCAAATCGAACAATTAAATTTGAGATCGTTAGAATTTGATTAGTTATAGAATACTGAATTTGAGATTGTTGAAATTAGACAAGTTATAAAACAGTAAATTTGAGATTGTTACAATAATTATTATTTATTAGATTAAAAATTATTGGACAAGTTATAAAACGTTAAGTTTGAGATTGTTAGAATTGGTCAAGCTGTAGAATGTTTCAAACGCAATAAAAATGGAATATTATACTCTAAAATGCATAAGTACCTAGTTGACCGAAGGCAAAGGCGAACAGCACTACACAATAAAACCAAGCATACGTTTTACTTGTGCTATTGCTTTTACCTTTGGCGCAATAACTTAGAAAATTGACCCAGAATCCCAAAATTTAGGAAGAATACACTCGTTCACTGGGAAGTTTGTTTTTCTTGAAACCAAACGATTAATTAACAATTTACAAGGCCATTCCACACATAAAACGCTGCAAATATTTAAATGTTACGCAACGGTTTATTAGTTTTTGTCTAGATCACTGTTTGTACTCGATATCCTCGCAAGTTCCACAGCTGTACGAATAATTGGAGTTATGAGCTGAAATATTGTTTGAGAAAGTCATCTCCGAGTGAAACATCTACTCGTATGCAGAAATCTTGGCGTTTTCTTCCTGGAGTTATTAATTGTAATAATGATAGATATTTGGCTGAGGAGCGTGCGTTGGTTAATGAAGAACAACCATGTACCTACGAGCAAAGTTGGTCCCTTATTAAGAAAGTGGCGGGCGGATTTGAAGCATTGTCGTACCGATTTTGAATTATTGGCTCATCAATCCTCGACTAATTGGCCGTTGACTTGATGGGATTATAACGAAATGAAGCTTCCTGGTAAATCCGAGGAGCTCGGCGTCAATCAAACGAAATTATCTTCTGGGCGTTGAGAATTGAAGGGGAGTCGTTAGGCGGATCTGTGAGCTTCTGATGCGGAACAAAGAACTTGGAAGAGGGTTCCCATGAGAATGATTCTTCGGATAGCATCTTCTCGAGAAGGTGGAAAACAGAGAACTGAAAACATCCCAGATCGTGTGCTCCCGACGGTAATTAGTTTAGGGGGGGGGGGGGGAAGGGAGAGCGTAGACGAAGAAATTCCTTCAGCGAACTTGAAAAGATGGAGATGGAAAAGGAGAAAGACAGAAAGGCAGTCAATCGGTTTGAAGGATAGACCACGACATGTCGAAAGGTTGGCAGGCCATTAGTTGCCCCTTCACCCTCGCCCGCGGTTCTCCTTCAATGCTGGAGTCCTGGAGGATGTCCCCTCGTCTCTTCGGATCCTTGGATTTCCGTTAGTTTCATTAACTGCGTCGCCGCGGAGGAAGGCAGGATCAGGATAGGCGGTTTTCTGCATAGACGGACGTTGTTCGGTCGAGGGGTTGCAGAGTTCCGTTAGACTCGAGTTCCCTCGAAGGATTGATGGTTCTGCCGGTGAAGAAATACTGTCGAGAAGGGAAATGAAGAAGATCTGCGCATCCGCCGACCTGGTACTTGGCGCAGAAGTTATATCGTCTAAATGACTGACTAACAACCCTAAACGGCGGTAGGTTGGGAACCTGTACGTTTATATCTCATTCGTAGACCCGCTAAAACTTCCAGGTACTACGTTTTTTGTTGTACAGATTTCATTTATTCGTTCACAATGAGGGCTCAAATGTAGAACCGAGCGAAAACCCTCAACGAGCGCGAATTGGGAATGGTGGAATTTCAGGCCAATTTTTATACTGAGGAACAACTGATTCAAACTTCAGGTTTTGTGATATTGAATCTCTTGTTCTGTGGTAAATCGTGGCTACGGAGGTTATTTTGAATATTCAGAAGGACTTTAGAAGGACTTAAGAGAACGTAGGGTGTCCTTAGGGTTCTTCCAGAAAAGCTCTGCTAGAGCTCGCTGCCAGTCCCTGACTCCGTGTTATATATATGCATAACCAATGGCCTAAACATATATGATTTTACAAACATACAAAGCAGGGTGGTATGTTCTATGACAAACACTGCACACAGAACTATGGTGAAACGGAAAGTTCTCGAAGTGTTAGTATAAAATTAACTGAATTATAGATTCAAATAGATTAAAGGTTTTCCGATTTAGACATATTTCCAAATTGAATAAACTGAAGTATACAGGACCTGAAAACCTGGAACCTGCGAAGATGAAAACCACTTTGTCGCACTCCGTTCAATGTCTGAAACTACTGTAGTTGGTGATTGGGCCGTACAAATAAATCCCCAATAAAGCGTAACGGCGTTAGGAAAGTTTTGGAAGTCGCCCAAACTACTTGAGATCGTCCTGATGAGCTGAGGGAATTGCTTTTACTCGCTAGAGGAGTAATTTTCTTGTTTGGAAGCCAGTTTCGTCCCAAGCCCTCCATCGATAACTCACTACTTCGATAAAAAGGAAATGGTGGGAATCGCGCTCCGATGGATGTTCATTGTACGCCGATTATCCAAGTTTTGTGTACGTGCTCAACATCTGTCATGTTCAGAGGGAGAATGTTTGTTTTATGTGGGAGCGGACTCAGAGAGTGTTTGTTTTCCATTATCCCCAATTTATTTGGGATTAAAGTTCGCTATGTATGTAAGTAAACTAAGTGTTTCTGGCGAGCACCAATACAAACCTAGTAAAGAGTTGTATTCTTATAAATAACAAGCGCAAATAATAATAAAACCTTACCACTAATCAGTGATTATCCCTCATATTGCTACAGGTTATACGAGATACAGTAATACGACAGGATGGAGCAAGATAATGCCACTATATTACTACACCCTAAATTACTACTGAATGAAATTTACACACTCATTTTGAGCAATTGAAATCAACCAAGGAGATTCATCGTTTTCAAAATACGTTGGAGGAGCCCGCACATTAATCGCTAGTCATGCCATCGTTCGCTTCATATCGTTACGCTCAAGTTCAACTATAGTCATTTGATTATTACCCCCTGTCACCACCCGCACTGTACATTCAACAGTTTGAACAACTTCTCTTCACCTACACACTACGCAGTTCGTTCTTTAATCCATCTACATCGTTCTTTAATCCATTATACAGTCCACACATTCTTACGCCATTCCATACGTTAAAACTCTATGAGCAATATAGAAATAATAATAAAAATAAATTATAGATAGGTAATTTTATTTATGTAACTAAAGGCCGGAGCGGGATGAAGTTGTGTAATTGATGAGACCATGACTGAGGTAGTTACCGACTCCCCACGCACCTGCAGCTGATTAATGCCCTTTGTTCATCAAAATACGAGGCCCCAACCAAGTTTTAAAGTATCCTCTTGCTGAGTAATTTATTTGGAATGTCTAGCGCATCCCCGAACTGAATCTACTGGTGGTGATTGAAGTGGCCGAATGTCAAGCGACGAGCGCTAGTTTCACCTTTGAACCGTCAATTTCCCGACCGCACCATAGCTCGGGGTAAACGGACCATTTTCGGTCAGCGTGATTTACTCGAGGGACCTCAACCCTCCTCCCATAGACTCAGTCAGGATCGAGCTATGGAGATGGGCCAGAGATGAAAACGGCCAGTAAATTACTTTGAAGGGCCGAGTGACGAGGTGGAACCGTCAGAATTAGCGCTTTGTGCTTTGTAAAGACCTAGCGCGGCTTCGGTTATCTACACCACACCAATGCAGCTTCACCACTATAATAACTACATTCGACAGTAACAAGAGGATTTTACAAGGGCCGGGCGACAGGTTCGTGGTGGGAACGTGCGAGGGATTTGACGGACATTCTTGGGCGTCTGGCAGGTAATGTCAAGTCAGCATTTACGGGAGAAATACAACGAAATTGTGTTCGCCTTGTGATCATGTAAGAGATTCGTGATATTTCACTTCACGGATGTAATATTTCCCCGTAAGGCGTCGGTTAAGAAGATGCTCTAGCAATAAGAAACTTACGAACACACCACCTTCAACTCCCCTCTCCACATCGTGATGCATTTCTTGAAATATACACATTCCAAGTTGTTGAACTTTTATGTTTTTACTTTCCTTGCCCAATTTGAGTGAAAGTAATGTTAATTTAATTGTCAAGACATCGTAGCAGTCTTTGTGAACGATCTCATTTCAGCTTCAACGCTGAACTTGTGAAAATTCAGAACAGAACTGAGCAATATTTCCAGATGTAAGAGTTGGGATGCCTGTCATGTCTCACGCTGCATTTGGCACGGACACCTTGAAATGTTTTTCTAGGTGACAAATACACATATTTCCTAGTCCGCTCTTTATATCATTCGTAGTAAGTAGCAACTGCATTTTAAACCACCTTATCACTGAAAGCGGCCTTCTATGCAATCGCCTGTCGTTCTGTTGTTTTGGCGTCTTCTCACTCCGTAGAGTACAAAATTACATTGGCAACCACAAATTACATTACGTTGTTAATGTTGGCATTGACAAATTGATTCATTGATTGGTTGTCATAAGGCATTGTAATTTTTAGCCAATCAAGTAATAATTACATCAAATAACCGTTGTCCATTGTTGGTTTATCTTCGAATCAACTAAGGCAGAGAATTCGAACACGATAGAATTTTCAAGTTCGAGGCATGTGGCAGACTGGTGACAAGCGGACCGATGTACCCTCTGCCGGCTACTGTCAGCAGCCTACTGCCATAACGTAACTGGCGCAGCCCCGCGGTTGGTATCGTACTTAATAAAGTCACTCTTGTCGGGATTCGCAGAGCTCAAAATTGTCTATCCACCAGTCATGCCAACTCGAAACTCGATTTTGTCACACTGTGGATCTCGACCAGCGATATTCTAACCATATTTTAGCCCATTCCTCCAATTATTTATGATAGTCGTGGGACTCACAAGGATATTGTAAATAGAACAGTGATCTAGAAGAAGGGAAATAAACTCGTAATAAACCGTTGTGGAAAGATTACCGCGTTTTTCTGATTCTAGGTATCATGAAACTTAAACGTTAAGGGGGAGTTTAAAAAAAAACTTCTTGGTCGACTCCAATGGTTCATTATTGAAGATAAAGTGGTGGGGGATAACCAGAGTTATTACCACAGTACCTAATTAAAACCCACTGCCCTCTACTTACGTCTAATTCGTTTGACTTCGGTTCTCGCAGTTAATTAAGTTCCTATTATTTACCAAGGTTCTGTGATTTATCTAGAATGAATGAATGAATGAATGAATAAAATTTTACTTTTTTCGAGATTCATATAATATATTACTAGATATTGGTACCAAGGGGGGAGCTGCAATATAATTAACAAGTCTGGTTTGACAAATCAACAACCTTTTTTTTATAACGGAGAGAAGAAAAGAAAGGATAAAACAACACACAAATAGATACATAGATACAATATTGCTTGTAGTGGTTAATATTAAATATTAGATATATTAAATATATTGGATGAGAAAAGAGATGACGATTTCTTGTATTAGAATCTACGAACGGAGTCAGGGTGTGCTAATGAGGATGGAATACTTCGCAGGATGCAGGGTAGATTATGATGAAGATGGCGGGTAGTGGACTGTAAGCGGCTTTATGGCCTTACTGTAGGGCTCTGGTCGGACGGACTAAATCCAATCGTGTCTAACGGGCCTAATTGGCTAATGGTTAAGGTAATATAATAAGGCAAGATATAGAGAACTATCGGAATTCCCTGTTTCAACTTCGAGCGTGTAAACTAGATTAAGTAAAGTACTTTTGTACGGTGTAGAACTTAACGGCAAATTAGAAGGCAGGGATTAGAAGAAGAAAAAAATGTCCAAACCACTGGTGTGTATTGTCGTTATTCCATCGATTATCAATTAGCTGCCACGTTCTTCGCATCCTTATCGGAGTTTTAAACTTGACCGAACTCGGAGGGTCAGCCATTAGAAACAATATTTATTTCCTCCTTCCGCCCATTAAAGAACATTGGCACTGTGAAGGTTATTTGATATGCTCAGTCCCCACGATAAAACCCCGCAACATACTCGTAAAAAATTAGGTAGGTACATACCTACTACTGCATTTGCGGATACACGAACATGAAATCCCATATGTAACAGGTTATGGTCCGTACACGTTCAAATATTCATAGAGTTTGGAAATGATCGAGCGAGAATCCCTCACGAATGTAATCGCGATTGGAACATCGCTGTATCTTCTCTAACATGATAGGATCGCTTTCGTGAAGAAAAATATCATGAAGTCTGAACCAATTGGCCGAAGAAATACCATGGCATGATATGTGAGTAAATATGGACATAGCTGTGAGTTATCGACCTATAACTGTAAGGTGTTTTTGTGAATTATCCGTCGAAATTTAAAACGTGTTGGTTTATCATCTTTTCATAATTTTAATGATGAGTTGTCGATGTATGACAGGGTTTCATAGCTTAATAATTTTTAATAATTAAATAGACTCATGTACTTACAAACATTTTTGCATTTCTTTACAAGGGTATCTATTATGGGTACCCTGTAATTACCAATTATATGCCACCTATTATCATATTGATGGATAAAAATAGGTGTAGATCAATTGGGTGCCCAGCATCGTCCAAAAGGTTTGAAATAAATCACCGTTAGAAAAAATGAGTGGGTATAAAGTAGGGAAGGTTTGGGTGTAAGCAGGTTCACATTTTTCCCTTTCTTCCACCTGCACTAAAAGATTAATTTGTTCGGTTCATGAGAAATCCCGATGATGCATAGCGTTTTGGGGGGCTTTTCTTATTATTACGTAGCCTCTGGGAAGGTAAGAAAAGGGGCTCGTGCTCCCAAGTGAAATAAGCTTTTACCAACCCCTAATTTATAGCCGGGTAATGGGATTCAACTGGGAGGCAGTCAGGAAAAGAAAAACAGTTCGGACAAAGGGAGGCTTGAGGGGGACCTTCTCAAACCGCTGGCCGAGTCCCAGACCTAATTTACCGCGGCGGAAGAAATGAGGGGCTGTCAGTGACGCAATCTTCCAGTCCAAGACTCGAAATGAAGAAGTTACTTGGTGTGATTTGAAGATCACGACTACGAGGGTCCTCGTCTTCTTCAACAATACGACAAACCTGTGTGGTGTATGGATCCGTAACCTTCTTTAGATTTATTAACCTCATCTAGATTTATTACCTCCTTTGATGTCGGCTACGCAAGGTGAAACGGATTTTCTGACGACCAAATAACTCTGCGGATGCTTTTACTTGTGCGGGAGTAATTGTTGATGTGTCAGGAATGTTGACATATACACTGGCGCAGTCGTTGTTAGGATGCCCCTCAGTAGATGTTTTTGATTCTGATGCGAAGAGGACAAAACAACACTAAGAGGAAATAATCACAATAATCACAGTGAATCGAGCATGAAAAATTATCGTGATGGCGAAAGTACAAATAGGTTACGTGGTTACGTGCACGTAACATGAGGTCTTATGGCATTATGGCCTAGAAATCAATGATGGCAAGACCAAAGTGATGATGACAAGAAACGATAGCCTTCAGGAAGTTTAAAGCGTCCACAGGTTACAAGGTTACACTCTGAATCGAAGAAGTTGCTGGGGAGAAAAGAAGAAATGCCGCTAACCGATGCTACTTCGTATTCGCCAAGTTACTGAAGATAGGGACCTATTAAGCTCTTAAACGATTAAACTCTTAAACCCTACAATTAAAGTTTACAAGACTCTCATAAGGGTCCACACGAAAATCAATTGCACGAAAATGGATTGCTTCGAACGCAAAGTCTTCAGGAGGACCTTTTTGCCAAATTTGCGAGAATGGATTCTGAAGGAGGAGGAACAACCAAGAGCTCACATTCAACGAACCATCCATGTCTGGTCATATCAGCTCAAAGCGTCTCAAATGGTATGGTCATGTGAGGGGGATGAAAACTGATTGGCATGTAAGAAGAGTGTGACCTCGAAAATGAGAGCGTCCGAAGGCGGAAAGCGCTCAGGAATCCGCTAGTACTAAAACACCCCAACAGTTTCACATTAACTCGGCAATGAAAATAGGAAAGAAGGGTAGACGGACACAGCAGCAAACAGCAGCTGGACTGGCTTAATATAACGTTTTGATTGGCGCGTCCTATAAAACTTTTCGTCATCTCAGATATGAACGCAAGGCTCATTTCAACTATTAACGACAAAGTAGCACATTTCTAATAAAATTAGCGAAGAACTGTTAAGAAGAGGAGCCTTCGCAAGTGTTAATATACTCGTAGTATATTGAATGAGTAGGAGGTAGGTAGCTTGTTTCTGCATGTTCAGCCCATGTTTTAAAGCATACGTATCCCCTATACTACTGCAGCATGTGTATTCCTGCATTAAAAACTTAGATACTTTACAGTTACCATGTTTCTAGTTGAATTTGGTTGCATGAAAAGAGTGACGATCTCAAGACGTCCGACGGAGGTGAATCAAAGCGTTAAAGTCGTGAAAACTCCAGCAAAGGGATTTCGAAAAACCTTCCGTCACGTCCACAAATTGCCCGAAGGAGGCGCAAGGTCGGACCGTGGGCTACGATTAGAAGACGACGGAAGACAAAAATGGCTTGATTAGCTTTCCCCGCTCCTCCTTCAGCTCCTCGACCCTTACAACAGCACCACAATCTGGCTCCATTCAATCACGTGACGTCATAGAGGGATGGCGGTGATTTATTGAGGGAGATGTCGACCTTTCATCCAGAAGGAATGTCTGCCGTCGTGTTCACAACCTGTTGGATTCTTGGACCTCTCCAGCCAACAACCTCCCGGGCGGCCCAACCTTTTCTTAATTTCCATCTAGGCGTCTCTACTGTCTTGTTTCAGTCCGGCAAAAACTAAATTCAATCTCTGTCACGTTGGTGGTGTCAGCCCAACACATAACTCGATTACACGTCCAATGTCCCAACTGACAAGAGATTTTGTGAAGGGAGATACGAAAACGTGCCATGTTTGAAACGAATGAGCGCTCACGCTGAAGATGACCATGTTTGGCGAAATGAGGGGCATCAGGTTCAAAGAGCATAAGTGCCAAGGTATATTTGAACATGGAGAACGAAGAAAACATTGCTTTAAAATAGTGAAAAACTAAAAAGTGACAAGTCGTCATTGAAGCAGCTGTCTATAAAATTCCAAGTACGTCTCACAAAATGTTTTCTTCGTAAGAATGTTCCCTTTTTCGATCACTGGGAGGCTCGACAGTGGTACCAACGAACGGTGGTGAAACAAGGCTATTTTGGCACTTAGGAACAGCGAATTTTATTATTCTATTTGCTAGGTGCTTTTTCCCTCCCGTCTGTTACTTTCCGACACTTCTGAGTTCCGACTTTCTTTTTATATTAATTTCTCAGATGAATAAATATGCAAAGTGATTATGTCGTTTAAACTGTCTTCTCTTCTATGTAGTCATTTGGTGCACGATTTCCACTTGTACCGCTCTGGCTGCAGGGAGAGGAGGTCATTAGTTCGGAACTGTTGATGTTGAGGACGGAAATCGTTTTCATTCGAATTGAAAGTTAGGTCTTCTCCTTCTTCTCTGCATATGTTGCAAAGAGCAACACAGCACTAGACGATGTTGGCGGCAAATGCAGGTCCTACTCGGAGCTTGTTCAGGCATGGGAATTTTTCGTTAAGAATTCCGATAGGTAGCACATTTTGTCGCCAATTTTTAAACTGAAAGAAAACGGTTACAGTAGATGAATTATGAATATGAAGTTTTGTAGATGAATTACCGTTGGCCCGTAGACACTGAATCCATAAAACATCAGATGTTTTATGGAGATTTTGGCACTTAGGCCCTTTGAACCGGATGCCCCTCAAATGTGGTGTAGAATAACAAAGAAAAGTGGACATCGTTTACATCGAACATGTATGCTGTATCCGATATGTAGCCGTACGAGTGGATGTATTGCGGGAGATGGGGAGAGATAAATAACCCAAACAGAAATGTGTATTGAATGAAACATAAAATCTCCTGTAATGCTTACAAAGGTCACCAACATTTTATATTTTCCACATTCTTAAAGAATTCAGTGATATTCTTCTAAGATTCATTTTAACTTTGTGCACAAAGGGCCTTCTGGATTGTTGAACGCTTACTAAGAACGAAGGAGTTAAGCACAATGGAATGGGATGCACAGATTTGAATGTGCATTGTGCATAAACAGTGAGGAAGTTAAGGTAACTAAGGTGGCCTGCTTTATTCGGTGCAACCTATATTTCTGCCGTATAATCGATGTGAACGATATAAACGGTGTTGATATACCATTTCACTACAACCATCATATCCTCCAGTAACCAGCGAGCCAGCATTGTTGTTTGCTGACTAGATTCAAGCACTGGAAAATTCAAATGAATGGATGTGTTAAAACACAAGATATCCCAAATTTCTCTAGGTGACTCTAAAGTTGATTCCTTAAACGCGTATAAAATTTATGGAGTGAACAATACGCCGTACAAACGGTTACATCCAGCGAAATCTCCATGGAGATACCATATGATACCATATGACGAGTTTTCAAGATTCAAGGTTTTCATTCTCATTCTTGTGTTGGAAACAAGTGTTTTTATGTCTTTTATAGCAGTCGAGCTGAAGGTTGCAAAGGATCTCATGTTAACTACAGCGTTTGCCTCAGACAGTGATCACCCACTTCCGACGGTACTCAAGGCCAGAATAAATACTCCAAACACGCAGTTGTTGAGATGTGCGAGAAAAATCGCGAAGGAAATCGGTGGGACTTGTACAATTATTGTACAATTGCCCCGATAACGATCCTCAGGTGGATTTTGTCAAGTCTGTGGTTGTTTCCATTCCTGTGATGGTGCTGAGGAAGGTCACAGTTTCACGTTTCCCTCTACTCACGTTTTTGTCGCTCTACACAGAAAAAATGAGCCTCAGGTGGGAACTGAACCCACGAAGAGGGACCCGTAAAACTGAAAAGCGTGATTTGAAGTCGAAATGTACTGTTGGAATCAAGAATCAAGAATAATTTATTGGCAGAAATAAGCATACAAAGTTTGTCAGGATGTTTGGGGCTTATAAAATACCGGCCTGACGGCCCTAAAGGTTTAACAAAAATGAGGAATGACGGAGGGTAGAGACATGGAGTGAGGTTTGTGGTGGGATGATTGGGGTAATAGAAAATTTTTCATACAAAACTCATAAAAAAAGTAATTGTATATATTATATAATTGTATATATATAATTATACAATTATATAATAGTCTCGTGATCACGGCCACCAGCCGAAATATTGAGGTATATTTTTCTATGATTTTCGCTTTAAATGTGATCTCCATTTCATTTTCTATTTGCAAAATATATAATTATACAATTGTGTAAATTATATACAATTACTTAACACTAATTATAAAAATATGCAAATATATACAAATTATCGTTTGTTACAGTTCTATATATACAGGTCTATGTACAAATTTATTTTTTAGGATATAGATTCCTTATAGTGGGAAGTGGTGAGTGGGTTCTCAGATCCGCCTCGTGTTGTGGGTTCCCCATTGGTGCTTTTGAGGGGTGTTAATGTGTCGGACAAGTGCGTTTGGGTGGGATCGAAGTTTATCAGTGAATTTATTTTTGAGCTTTGTGATGAATGTGTGAATTGTGTCGATTGAGTGTAGTTTGTGGAGTGTTTCTATTCTACAGCGTCGGGATGTTTGGGTTGAAAGGCGGATGCATTTGTTTTGAGTAATTTGTAGTTTGTTTATGGAGGAGGGATGGGCTGCTGTATGCCAAATTGGGGAGGCGTAGGTGATGGGGGAACGTATCAGGGCTTTGTACATAAGGAGTTTGGCTTCTTTGGATAGGGCGTGGGATTTGAAGAGGTGAAAATAACGACCAAGGTTTTGGCGCGCGGCATGGTTTGTACGCTTGACGTGTTCGTTCCAATTCAGACGTTTTTCGAGATGGAGGCCGAGGTATTTGACGGACTTGGAAAATCGGATGGGAATTGAGCGGATTGTGATGTGAGGTGGAAGGTTTCTTTTGTTGGTGAAAATGATACTCTTGGCTGCGTTCACCTTGATTTTCCACTGTTCAAGACGGGATATGATGAGATGGGCTGCGTTTTGTAGTCTGTTACAGGCTTTAGGGGGTACTGTTGGTTATAGACAGACGACATATTTAATTCCGATCTTCGTCATACGTTAGCGTTGTTTCGTGTGGTTAAAAGATCATCCGTTTGTATGTCATCGAATAGTTGATTGATTCAAATTAAGTCTACGTTCTCATTGCGTTATTACAGGATTGCTCTTGTTTACTCCACTATTGTTCTTCCTAATTCGTACATCTTCGCTTCAAAAGATATTGGGCCCAGCGTGCTTCAACTGCTACCACGCTGTACCATAATATGTAGCACGATATTATCACATACAATGTGTGAGTGGGGATATTTGAATGTGGATTGAAATCCATTAGGTATTCCCAATCCTCAACCTCATGACCAAACAGTAAAAGCGAGTTGGATGCGGTTTTTCGCAATATTATCAGCAGGTTTTCCAGCAGGCGGGCCATTAAAATTTCGGATTTTAATTTTCAACACGAATGAACAGGAAGACATTCAAGTTTGAGCGGTTAATCGAATGACCGATCAAGTTTTTCAAGTTGCTCATGAATGATTCTTATCGAGGACCCTGAAAACGTTTGATAAATGAAACAGAGGACTGCTCTTGGGATGTAAGCGGTCATCGGGTTTTGTGCATGAACAGGAAGGCAGGCGAAGGAAACGGGGGTCAGTCACGACCAGATCGGAGACCAGAATGAGCTCAGACTCGCCACTTGGTGCAACCAGATCTTGAATGAACTTGGTTTGTTGTGCAAAGGAATCGAGCTGGGGTTAGTTTCGTTTGACATTGGAAGCATATTTTTGACCACCAAAAGCTTGCTTTATAGGGAATGCCACTTCTTCTGGTGTTTACATCACAATATGCAAACATATTCCTGTGTACTGATATAAAGAATCTACCCTCTGGATTTCAAGGTGTAACACCCAAAATTAACCGTCACAACCAAGACATGGTTTTTGAGGCCACGGCACCAGTTATGACACCAAAAATAGTTCTCCCATATATGAACGCCCAATGGTTGTACTCACGCCTTAGAGCCCACCAGTAACGCCAAATAATACCAGAAGTAGTAAAATCAGGGTGACTTCGCAAAGCAATTTGAAAGATGAATCAGATACCTAATAAATTTTAATTATTACATTTAAAGGTTTATTACCACTGTGATAGTGTAGTGAAGTGAGAGTGTAAGTGATAGTGATAGTGAACGGTAGTCGCAACGCTATAATAAACGCGCAATTACTCCCTGGCGCGAATTACTCGTACCACGTTACCATTCGCAATGAAGCGTGTAACAGAATAATGAACTGGTTCAATTCATAGCTGTGAGGCACCAATTAAAATCCAACGTGCCGCCCATCCAGTTACTTGATGTACGGATAAATCTCTATCTTGACAAAGCAATGACACCCGGAGCCCGTGACTAAAAACTCAACTCCAGTTCATCACGGCTGTTTAACTGGTTTAATTTGATGGATACCTCGGTGAATCATGATAATGCTAATGGGTGTAGAGAGAATGTGCTTCACAGCTCGCTAACCTCATCCTTAAACCCCATTCACAGGATTTCCTTACATTACGCGCTTAATGCCCTGTGAGAAATGGCTTTTCCGAGTTGTGCTGCTCACGCTTCATAGAGATTACGTGACTTTATAGAAAAATAGTGGCGAAAAAATCAGCCTGACCTGATGAGTGAATGAGTTACGACTTCGTCCGCCTTCAACGTACTTACCACATTTCGAGCTCCTTCAAAATGTGCGTGTTAACGTTTCAAGACGGTTAGAATCAGAAAATCGAATTTGAAACAAATTAGTAGTTCAGTTAGAATTGTTCTACAATTTTGAAATTCCGGTTGCAGGCTCGGACCAGCCCAAGGATGATCTTTGAAACTTTTCATAACCCTAGGTCAATAGAAAGGGAATCAAAATACATTTTGAAATTTTCAAGCCGTCAAATCTCGAAAAGGCCAAATTTAAAGGATCAATAACGTTCTAAATACCAAAAAGCAAAGTTTACTGGACAGTACAAAAAAAAAAAAAACAGAAAAGAACATTAATTTCAATTTTAACCAACTCTTCTCATTGCCATCGTTTAGTGCTAATAACTGAATGGATAAGGAAGTCGAAATATACCCGATGTAGAGGGAAAGAAGGTGAACGTTTTTGCGCCAAAAAAGTGTTTCCGAAAACGTTTTTGGTGGGCCCCGTTCAATTATTTGTTCACATTTGAATAGAGTTCAATTCAGAGAATTTTTAAGACCACTCGGAGCTTTGCGCGATCACCGTTCGTTCACAATGAGGGCTCAAAGGTAGAGGCGATAAAAAATCTTCAACACGAGCGTGAATCAAACGGTGGAACTACAGAGAAATCTTTATATTCAAATAGCACAATGTGCTATTTGTCATGGTTTTGTGATACCCAATCAATCAATTGATCAATTTAATCATAATAGTGCCTAATAGGCTAATGTGGCGAGGGAGTCGTATTTGTGTCAGTTGTATGCTGCTTGAGTGGGTCTTGATGATGTGTGTGTTTGTGGAAAATGTCCAAAACACTGAAAGCATAGATTTCAAGAGGAGACAGCTAGAGGAGGACAACAACTCAAATACAACATTCATTTCGGACTTTCGGTTGGTGAGGGCCTGAAATTGCTGCAACTTGAGGGTTGTAGTGCCCCACAGCTCTCCCTGACTGCCCTGTAGGCCTCCTCAATCTTCTCCCTCAAAGTCTACGGGCAAACCATGGGGCTCCACAGATATGCCTCAGTACTTTATTTTGCATGCCTTGCACTTTGCGGGCAGATGTGGCTCAGGCGGAACCACAGATTTCGTAAGCATATATTGATTTGATGAGCGATGCGTATACCAGCCTTTTGTTGTAGGGAGCTAAATTCGCCCCTGGGTTCTACCGGCCAAAGCTAGTATACACTCCGCATCATCTCGCTCACAGTGCGGTTGATGTGTCCACTCCATGTGAGTCAATGGTTCAGCAGCAGGCATAAGTATCGAACTTCGGACTTGTGCGGTATTGCGTCCTCGGCGAGGTTGAGGTTCGAGAGCGATCCTCGGCTGAAAGTGAAGGTCGTCAGTGATAATTTTATTGGTTTGATATTGACCGTCCATCTGCGACACCACCGGCCTACTTCGTCGACATGTTCTTGCAAATATCCTTCTGCCTCTTGCGCTGTGTCCCCCGCTGCCAGAATAGCAGTATCATCTACATACTGTGCAGTCATTGTTGCCGAGGAGACAGGGAAGTCCTGACAGTAAAGACTGTACAGCAGGGGAGACAGCGGCGAGAGTGCGGTCGTGAGGAAAGTGCGGTCGTGAGGAATGACTTCATCAGCAAAAACAGGGAGTTAGACAAAAATTCCTTCAGCTTGAACTAGAGTTCATTGTGCCAAACCTTATGAAAAGCCACTTCTACGTCCAAAACACTGCACCCGTGTAGCTCCTTTGCTCGAAGCCTTTTGCAGTGTAGTCCACCACACTGTGAACCTGTTGGGTTGACGAATGATGAACCCGATACCCAAATTGGAAATATGGGACTCAGGGGGACACATTCGTTGATTCGCGCCAACAGGATCTTGTCCAATAATTTTCCAAACACCGGTATCAAACTTAACGGACGATACGAAATAAGATAATGTCGAATATTTATTGGTAGGCACTTATTACAAATTATTGCCGACGTTGTTAGGTTCAAGAAAAAAACCCCGGTTTATATTGAAACGAATTAATCCAGACAAATGAATATATTAATTCGTCTGGATGAATTCGTATCAATATAAATCTGTTATATACGTCATATCTGATATCCTTTCATATCTGTTGTTATATCTAACAAATTAACCCTTAATCCGGAGATTATTCGTACACGTAATAGGTATGCGGTTGTACAGTTGAGCCCTGAACTTCAGAAATAATGAGATTCTAATTCTACAATTCTACCTTAAAAATTTTCCATATAAAATTTAAGAGGTGGATATAACCCTCTCGAGAGCAACAACGTCAGTAAAATTAGATTCTCTAGAGGAGAAAAGGAAAGGAAAATCTGCGGGAGAGGCGAGGAAGCCGGAAGTGTAACAGTTCCCCAATCGGTCGTCGCGGGGTGAAGGTGGGAGACCGTTATAAAATATTCAAATGAATTCAAGAGGAGCAAGGCCTTCGAGTGAGCTTCTTCATATAAGTGAGAGTGGCGGCTGAGTGGAGAGTAGTCTTCAAGGTTGCGCATTCACTTCGTACAAGAAGTCCTGGCGGGACCCAGGGCCTCTATCCCCCACCGCTCTGGTCGAGTCCCGAGTTCCTGAGGTTCCAGACCCCCTTCGAAGATTCATATCACAGAATCCCCTTTGGGAACCGTTCCTCAGATAATGGGCACACACGATCCTTGAAATCGTGAGCATCTCGCGAGCTGTACCCTTCTTTTTCCTTGTAATCCGAGTAAAAAAGGTCTCGCCTTCTCTTACACGTTGTAAAGCTAGGATTTGTTGTGGGCTCTATAGAAAACATTCTTGGATTGGGTTTGTATCATATCAGATGTACATGAATGAGTTGTATGCATTTATATTAATGAGTAGTTTCTTAATTCTGAAGATATTAAGCATCCTACTGCAACCGCTGTTTCAGAGATCTTCCTGGTACCTACAGTAGAGTAACTCTGAATACAAGATCTACATGTTACGGTAGTTCATGAAAAAGCTTTGTGATTAAGTTCACTGATGTCGTTCAACAACTCAATAGTCAATTCGAGGATGCTCCAATTCCTGCATGGAAGAGAAAGATACTAGAGACAACCCCGTCAAGTTCAGCAAAATGGTGCCAGTGCCTTCTATTGACTTCCACACTTCGTCCATAATGATTTGATCACAGCTGGATTGTACACAGATTTTTCCAAAGTGGTTGACGTAGTGGACCATACGCTTCTGTTGAATAAGTTGGAGCACTTTGAAGTCTAAGGCAGCATGTTGAGATGGTTTGTGAGCTACCTCGATAACCACACGCAGTAGCGTTTTATTCCGGTAAAATCGGTTGAGCATGAAATGGTGCTGCTGGGGGCACTACAAGGGCTTCAAGATCGGCGAACAAGAAATAGCAAGTTCTTGGAAATTGCGAATTGCCACTGTATTACGAGGAAGATGGACCTCTACATACATGTTTCGCCACAAGATCGAAGTGCTCATTAACGAGTGAGTCGGGTGCGTGATCTGGAGGTGATTAAGGACTCTGAGATCTAGAGAACATCCAGGGGTTTTAAGCAAATGCTGTTCTTTCGCTGGTTGTACGTACCCCCGGCGAGGCCAATACTTGACTTCGCCAGTCTAGTATGGTATTGCCAGATACCACCGTTGTGGACGACAATATGAAGGCGTTAGTGCCAGAAACCCTTCACGAACGAGAGTGACATGTCTTTCATCCACAAGGTCGACATTGGAGCTCTCGATGCAACGGAATGTCTTGCAAAATTGGACTTCCGTATTCTCCTCAGATGTTCATGTACTGCTCCCCTCAACGGGGGCCCACTTGTAGTCACGGTTTCGGACTTGTTGTTTGATTCAATTCATTATTCAATTAAATGCTCGTTAATTCGTTAAACATTTCATACAGCCTATACATTCCATTTTTTTAACTCATAGAAGAGCTGGTACCTGCCAACTCGTACCAACCAAAAACAATTGACTTTGAAACCTCGAGTTCGTGGAAATTAATGTTGTCCAGAAAAAAGTCGCAAACAGCAGGAATCTTTAACTAAAGTGACTATGAATAAGGTTTAGTTTTGGTCAAACTTCAAAAATACTCAATCGGTTGTTTTCAACGCGGAATTCAATGCTGTACAACTTACAATTTTCTGATTCGAATTCTGCTTGTGTACGAAAACTTCCATTTAATCAAATGATCTGCACAATATAGTTAGAGGTTTTCATATATTATATGAAAACCTCTAACTATAACACAAGCAGAAATATATTTAACCATCCAAATGTACAATTCCAATTGTCTGCATCTAGCTATGGTGAAACCCTGATCTGTAGCTGATCTACTCCTTCTAGCTTTTGGATCGCCTTGATGATCGACTTGATGTAACCAACGAACGACTTGATGGCGATTTCTACCGATCGATTCGCTATTCCGAGCGGTGAGCGCCAATCAAGCGTCCGATATGAGTCAAGCTCGGGGTCGGTGACAAATTCGGAGTTGCTTCATAACCAAATGGAGCTAACCGGCGGGTTTGTAAATTGCATTAGGGTCGGGCCGAGGGTGAAAGTGGACGGCCGTCTTGGGGAAACCAGCTCCGGACAGAAGGCTGACATAACCGCGAGGGGTTCAGGACCAATTACTTATGTCACACAACCTACTAATTCCACTCTTTCCTTCCTCTTGAACCACATTCTGCTTTACTTGAACAATCAAGTGCGGTCTTCTATGAGGTACCTCACTCCTAACCTACCGTGAAAATATTCTCTATGTAATAGAAAAAATTTCTATTAGAATATTAAATATTCTACAAATGTGGTTGAAAAACCAATATTAAATTTTAAAACCAATATGTACGAGGAGTCAATATGGCAGTAAGGAACTCTACTAGGTGATGATATCATGACTTAGTTGGTATAGCAATTGGGTTGTCAATTCGATACAAACTCAAGTATTAAACCATCCAACTTGGATGATCCAAGATTAATATTTTATCGTTTTCGAAAAATTAAGTAGATAATCAAACGGATGAAAATACATTTTAGGTAAGTGACGACATGAATACAGTTTCAATACTGAATATTGCTTATCGATATCACTATAAAATCGCACTTCTGGTTTCGAGTACAAACACTGGATCGAGTATCAAAAGGGATCAAAACATCACGAGGGAGTTTGGCTTCACAGTCAAAACAAAGCTACAAATCACGCGATTGTTTCGTGACAAGGAAATCCGGTTGTCTATAACTCCATTCGACTCCATGTTTCTCCACTATAATTCTTGTCAACTAGAGTCATTTTCAGGGGCGTAGAGTAAGTTTTCAGAGGAAGCGGCGCGTCCCCACTATAAAGAATGTAGGTAGAAGTTGAATTATGAAAAACATGCATTAAGAATACAGCATGTGTGTATTCTAGACTGTGTTACCATAGGGCAGGCCTCCGCAGGCGGTTAGCGCTTCCACTATTAATGCGCATGTGTAGCTTCTGTGTGAAAGATAATATCCACCAATTGTTTGATTGTTCGTTTATAGATATTCATTAGTTTTTATCTTCCTAAAATAGATGGTTGCATCAATGGATTGTTCAGCTGTCGTTCAGTTCTCGAAATTTTAGCGAAAAATTCGACAGGTACCAGATCTCAAGGGCTTGTGAGTACACTAGACATTTTAATGTTGGCAACTACATGCCTGCAACAGATACCAATGGTTATCGGGGTGTAGTCCATCATGGTGTAGTAGTGGCTTTTCTAGTATTACAAACTTGTCGAAAGCTGCTCAAAATCACCAGTGGTTCCCCTGTGTTTCCTCACATAGTTTCCTCTGTTTCTTTATTAAAATTCGATGAGATCCCTCGTATTAATCTCTCTTCATAATGTGAAAGTAACGGGAAAAAAACCAGGGAGATTATGGCTCGGCTTGTTGACTGCATTATTTTCTTGTATAAACAGGAACTGCCGTTTATGGGGGATGGCTCTTCTCATAATAAAGGAATTACATCGAGTTATTAAATTTCCTGAAAGATTACGATCAGCCCTTGGAAGATTATTTGAAAACGGTAATGATTCTTGAAGGGACCCCCCCCCCCCCCTTCATATCCAAAATGATCTCATAAGTGCTATACTGATCTAGTTGTGATCTAGCTAAGTGTGAAGGTAGGTAAGTGTTTCAGGTGAGAGAGTAAGTGTGCGAGGGGGAGGGGGGATGGAATTGAGTGCGGTACCCCCATGGCCAGAGGCACGCTGCGCTCCTGGTCATTTTAATTGCAATCTGGTCATAAAATTTACAATTTTAGATGCCGATTTTGTGTGAGTGTTTGCATCATGGCATAATTCTCGCCGATGTGTTGGGTGCTCATCCAATCTAAGGCTACCCAGCGTGAGCTTATTGTAACCTCAACCATCACAATAACACAAAAAACACAACAAAAAGTCGCCGGTCCCTCCCGGAAAGTGTTTTGTTTGTCTTATCGTCGTCTATTGTGGTCGCTCGATCTAAAGAATAGCATCGTCCTCTTTCTTCAGGCCCAACACTGTTACTTATCACGTGGTTCGCTCTCTAAAGTAACTTTATTCACCACTGATGCCACCTCAAATTACTCACTTACCTTCTTCACTTAATGACTTCGTACAAACTACTCACGCAGTGTCATGTCTAGTGATTTATGCTGTTCTTTTCACACGTGAAGGTATGAGAAAAAAAACATTACAGTTCCTTCAGAGTGATTTTTCTCATACCCCCCTCGAACATAAAATTTGAGATTGGCCTCGTTGTAGGTACCTCCGACATAATTGTTTGTTTAGTAATATTTTTATTGGTATCGTAAAACAAAATAAATACATTCTGCCGAAATCAGCTCTAAATGAAGTCACTCAAATTATTCTTCACAGTAAATTAAAATGATTTTGTACATCAATATTTGCATCTTCAATCAAATAAAATAAATGTACTTGTAAATTAGCATATCACTTGCACCCAGGAGTGAGATGAGGTTGAATGGGAGAGTGGTGGTTTTCAGCGCATCTATTCTTGTTTAAAGTCTTGTCCTTTCTCTGAGTATGCTGGACAGACCAAGATGACGTGTTCAAGTGTTTCCACTTCGAAACAAAACTGACAGGTGTCGGACTCGATATAATTGAAAACCTTCTGCAAAAGGTGCTACCTGAGGAACTCCAGCTGTGATGGGACTGTGATAATTGCCATTACAATTAATTATAAGATGTTTGATTGATGGTTCATGGCTGAATGTACTGGACTGTGGTCAGATTCAGCCAGTCAGTCAGCGTGGAGTCAGGCAGGGTAACAGGCTACACCGTTGTACAACGTAGCCTTCGACAATGCCGTTATTGGCTCCAATCCTGGTGGTATTGTGTTTTACAGTCTCCACCAAATAGTTTGGGTATGCGGACGTTATAGCCATCCGACAACCCAGTTTGAATGCCTTGGATGAGCTGTTAGCTCGGCTGGAGCTAGGAACCAGTGAGCTTGGGTTGGTAGTGAGTACCTCTGAAACCTCCAGTACTTGAAATTGACTCGTGATCAGCGTGGTTGTTAGGGTGTGTACAGAGGATGTATGACGAAGACGGTTCTGGGTCGTCGAATGGGCGACACCAGAAGATAGTTGGCTGATGTTACTGAATTACTAAAGGACTTATAGGGTTACGAACTGGTGGACAAAGTTTGCGAGGCCAACGGACAGGGGGAGAGAGATTCTACTCTACTCGTCGTGCGTCATTCGTTCATGAACTCTACCTCTAGTCCATTTCTAAAACTCTTATTTTAATATAGAGAAAATGGGCTCCAATCAGATCTGCGTTACATTTGTGTCAAATGAACTTACAACAAAACATTCACAACATTATTATCAATACCTAATGAAAGTGAGTAAGTGTTACCTACTCCTGCATTGTTGGTGCAGTGTGTGGTGACTTGACAGAGACACCTAATAATATTGTTACTATAATTGAAAGTTTTCTTTAAAGTTGAATGAATAATATGGATTATGTCTTGCAGGAGCTGTTGTCGAAAGGATCAAAGAAGAAAACGACTGTGGTCGTAGTGTTGGTGGTGCTGGCAGCCTCAGTGATCGCCGCAGTCCTCTACCTTCTCAAGCCCTCGGCGCCACTGCGGGCGTCGGCGCCGCTCATGTCCGGCAAGAAAGCGCTCTCGCTCGAAGGCATGGTCGCCGGAGGTTATTCCGCTTCCCATTTCAACGGCAGTTGGATATCCGGTAACGATTTTCACCTTCTTTATCCTTTGATGTTTTACGTTCGCCGTACCCAACCTCGGCCAGTCAACACCCCTACATGGGTTCAAGTGTCAATCCTTAACTGACCTTGGGTTATCCATGTTACCATCCACTCTTTCTTCAACGAACCTGTTTCTCTTACAGATTCCGAGTTCCTGTACAAAACGAGGAACGGAGATTTGGTGATGTTCGATGCCGTCAGTAACACCACCAAAGTTCTTCTTACAACTGACTTCCAGGTAAATAAGGAGCAGGCATCAAAAACCACATACCAACTCAAAAATCTACCTGTAAAGCACCACGATTTCCAAACTTGTCAATAATAAATGACCAAATTGCAAACTTTAGTTGCCTGCATTAGTATACCTAAGTATGATTGAGCTACATAAACTAGAATATTTAAAAAGGTCTTGCTCGCATCGAACATTTTATTGATCATTTTGAATATTTTTTTTTTTTTAGCTTGTAGGTATATTGGTTTGGTATTAATACATATCTGATGATTGACAAATTTTTTGTTTCAGTTGCTCGCTATGGCGTTCCATTTCGAGCTGTCTGCGGACAAGAGATACCTTCTCCTTCTCCACAACTACCAAAAGGTAAACTTAACAGAGCCTTCAGGCTTTGCGACCATTAAATGCAAACCATGTCTCGTCCCTTTCATGTCAAAACCATGAATGTGCCAAAAATCTAAATTTGAGTCCGGCATCAATTGAGGGGGATATTGACCTTCTCTATTTATTAAAAATCCTTACAAATGCTCAGGTGTTTTTTAAGGATTTCTAAGGATTTTTTAATAAATAGAGGAGGTCAATACCTTCCTCAATTGATGCTGAACTCAAATTTCGATTTTTGGCATGAAGGGGACGGTCTGTTCTTAATGTGTTGTAAGTTCATCTTGCATGATTCATCAAAGGTAGTTGGGTACCTAAATGAATAGGTTAGGTATGTCATAAATTGTATCATACTCAAGTAGAGTTCTGAATGTTTCAGCTATACCGTCACTCTTATTTGGCTGCATACCACATCGTTGATTTAGAAACTAAGTAAGTAGCTCCTGATAAATGCTCTTATTATATCCTCCTTCGCCCTTCTCCTGTAGGAGCTGTACAAACCGCTATACAAAAGGTCTCCCAGAAATCCTCCACCATATTTTCCTCGAGAAAAGACTTTAAAAGATTTCAAAATCTAATATTTATTGGATTCAGAATGTCTCAAAATAGATTTCTATGAACTTTTTAAAACTCTTGCTTTCATTTAGACCTTCATTATTTTCATATAACTTACTCTTTTATTACAACTACTAGGTAGGTACTTACTAATTATTACTCACAGTTTCATCCATATGTTGGCCAGATTTCCTTTCATACATATTTTCGTGGATTTATTTATTTCTTCTGGTTATGACTGATGAACCAAAAATGAACACAACTGTGCTCAATATCTGTCATTATTATTACTTACTTTTTTCAGGAAAGATTGGCCTCTGACGGACATGAACGGCTCACAAATACCGCTGCAGTGCGTCGTTTGGGCTCCCACAGGCAACGCGTACGCTTACGTTTACATGAACGACATTTACTACAAGACGTCGCCGAAAGGTCAGGAAATTCGTCTGACGAGGACCGGGAGACCTGGCACCATTTACAACGGAGTTCCCGATTGGGTCTACGAAGGTGAGATGCGAGTCTCGCATTAGTTTTTGTATCTTACTTGTTGGATACAACGATACGAAGAAGAATATTCAAATCTTTAACAAATAAGCTAACATCAGCAGCAAATTTTGCTGATGACCATGGCGGTCCATGACGCCCTCCCCGAGAGCCAAAAATTGGCAATATTATTGTAGAGGTTGCAGCCCAGCCTTTTTGCCCAATGAGTTCGAACATGGACGTCTTTAGCGAGCGAAAAGTGTTTTACCCAAAAAATGCAAAAAATCTCATGAACCCCCTCCCGCCAAGGCAGGGATTTGGTAGTACGTTCAAGGAGGATGGAGCTATAAACCGGTGGATTCTGTGAATAACATACGCAAATGGACAAGAAAATGGATAATCAAACTGAAATAAACCCAATTAACTAGTATCAAAACTATTTAGATTCAATCGACCAAACGTGAGACTGAGGCTTATAATAGATTCCCAGCTACATCAGACAGAAGATTAACACCTTGGATGATGCTATCAGAAAAGATTATCTATTCACGTCTTTGACGTTTCGACCAACTCGAGGACAGCTGGATCGTTAGTTGTCATTAGTTAGTGGCGAGAGAGGAGTGGAAATGAGCATTTTATGATTTGATGTGTAGATTCCTGTGGATTGTGAGAAAACCCGTAACAGCGGAATTGTTTGGGGAATGTAGAGGGTATGTTAGGTGAGTTATCGAACACGAGGAATCCGGAGCTCTGAGTTTAAATTTTAGACGAAGAGAACATTTTGAGACGTTTAAGCTTTTTTAACCGCCACTAGGTTAGGATTAATGGTTCAAAAATACTGGAAAGATGGCGAAGTGGTTGGAAAGATGCGAGTGAGAATTTCTACATGGTTTAGAAGATATGAGCAGAAAACCAGTAACAGTCCAGTCGCGGACTTTTAGCCCTTCCGTAAACGGTCCTCGTGTTCGAAAACTCAGCAAACATAACCTCTATCATCCTCAAACAATCCCTTAAATTCTTGTTAACTTCGGAATTGTGTCCAGGTACCTAGTACTAGCACGATGTGGTAGCTGTATGAGAATTGAGTCCAGGATGACTATCAAGGAATAAGTTAAAGCAAAGTGAGAACTATGCAGGGCGTGCACACCGCGCTCTCTGCTATCCACATAATGAACTTGTAGAGTGAGTCTGAAGTTCTTGGACACCGCCGTCGGTTGTCTTGTTAGCGAACTACGAGAGGGCAAAATACTTACTCGTAATACTTCAGTCAAGAGGACCGCGTCAGAAAGCGCCACAGTATGGCCACAAGTTTTAGGTTAAAACCTATTTTTCGAAATCAGAAGCAGTAATTTGCTATTTGTTTCCTTTATACGATTTTCATCTCTATATATTCCCAAATACATATAAATTTGAACTCTGTACCTACATCTTCTCACAATCTGAACTAGTATTCAATGACTTCTTGAAGTCGGGAAGGTCCTTTTGGCCCACCCTGTACTACCCTCTGATCGTTCATTTTACTTTTTATTACAGAGGAAATTTTGGGATCCAACAAGGCCCTTTGGTTTTCCCCGGACGGCCGTCACATCGCGTACGCCACCTTCAATGACAGCAGGACTCCGGTCATGAACATCCCTTACTACGGAATCCCCGGAGACCTCCGCTACCAGTACACTCAAGCTGTCAACATTCGCTATCCCAAGGTTAGTTTGGCGTTCCGTAACTTAATGTAACTATTAATATATGAGCACTCCCTGCTTTATTCTGGGTCTAACCGACACAAAATGGTCAGAGCTTGTTCTACTGTATAATACAATCTTTAAGATCCACAGGTGGCATTAGGATCTCATAAGATTCCTGGTTATATGGGGCGACGGTCCATTGTTGGAGCTCAGCCTGGAACTGTTCAACACATTACTTCCGGCTGAGTCCTCTTCACTCTTCTTCCCTTTGTCGGTCAAGTGACTCGCTCAAGTGACTCTCTCCACTCTTCAAGACCCTCTCCACATATTTAGAAGTGCTGCTCCAGTTCTGCTCATTTTGCAACATATTGGGTCACCCAATTTGGGTGACGGTATGCCCAGCTCCTACTTTGTGAATGTGGGCGCGCATCATCTTCTACATCCTGGCAGCTGTGGCAAAATGGGGTTCTCGTTTTTTCCATTCCATTCTGTACAAGTAGGCATATCATGCAGTCCATGTCCTGAGAAGAACAGAGTTAGAAAATAATTCACTTCTCCATGCTTTATTTGCAACCAGAAATGAATGTCATGGATCAGAGTCTCGTCAGTCCATCCCCCTCTCAGTTCACTCGTCTGCATCTCCTCCCATCTTGTGATCGCATATTCGCTCTTTTCTCTGGAAATGGAGATCTTCCTCCTTCTTCTCTTCTTTTGTGAACCCGTTTCCTTTGCGCGTTTCCCAGCAGCGCTATGAGTATCATGCTAGCCAAGACTAGTATTGCTGGTCCTGATACTGCCCCGTAGGCGCAAGCAATTCGAAGTGCTCCTCTAGACAGTTATTATGCGCTTCCCGTTCAGTGCATCTGCTCACACCTCTGCTTCATACAGCAAAATCGAATGCACCATTTTCATTTCGTGTTTCTCATTAGTCAATTTAACCACTTGCTGAGCATGTGTATCTGCAGCTGCTACTCCACTTGGGTGCATTGAGAACAGGATCGGTCTACACTGATCTTTAAGTCCTCCAAACGTTATTGATTCCCTCTGAAAATTGGAGAACGTTCATTTGCCACACCAGTATTGTAAGTTGATAACGCAATTAAAGTCGGATTTGATAATATTTTCTATTTTTGGATTTTCAGCCTGGTCGTCCGAACCCCACGGTCACCCTCACTGTGGTTGATTTGAGCGATGTTTCATCAACTCAGTTCGTTAAACCTCCACAACAGCTGGACATCCCTCCCAGGTCGGATCTCAGGTATGTCGTTGGACATTGTTGCCCTAATAATCGTAATTATAAAGAAATTTCACTTGAATTTCAGAAAGTGTTCATTCAACCGACATCTGGCTGTAAAATTTACGGCCATTATTTAATACTTTAATTATTTAGCTTCATTAAATAAAGTTATTCATTGGAGAAACTTTCTTATTTTCAGGGACCCAGTTTTGAACAGCGTATTCTGGGCTTCTTCTTCGAGTCTGGTGGCTGCATGGACAAACAGAGTTCAAAACGAAGGCTCCATCATGTCCTGCTCAACTAACACTGTCGATTGTGTTGAAGTAAGTCCTCACCAAACAATAAATGTCTCGCTTACTTGGTCAATATGTAAGCGCGTGTAGCAACTTATTTCAATCTGGATTGATTTGAACGTAAATAAACTAGTTGGCGTGAAGTGTTTTGAGGACATCCTCAAAACTGCATGGTTGCGATTTGTATGTTTACAAGTGCCAGCAAAAATGGAAGTGCCATAGTAAGTATGGTAGCCTACCAAATGGATTCCCAACCCAGCTTAAACCTACTTCTCGTTGATTGAAATGTATTATTTATTCAGATCATGGGCCTGAAGGAGAAAGACGGATGGATAATTTTCGGTGAATTCCTCTTCTCGGCTGACGGGAAGGAAATGGCTCTTGTTCAACCATTCGACCAGGGCGGAGACGCCGGGAACTGGAGACACGTCTCGATCCTCGATATCAGCCAGACCAAACCCTCTCTCAGACCCATCACCAAGGGAAAATACGTCGTCACCGAATTGATCTCTATGGACGAAAAATATGTGTAAGTATGCTTATGTCACTCCTGGTTGGGGATCACAACACCTAAAACCCCCATCCGCCACACTGAAACCAGGACTTATTGTCCGGAGAGTTGCACTGCCAGCTTGTAGAGCATTGGTTCAGTTGACTCCCTCAACTAGATTGATGTTCCTCCCTACCTGGTTGTTTACCTAAAAGATTTCCCCAGGTACTATAGACCCAAAGATAATGTACTATCGAGCTTTGAGTACTGGGCACTCAAGGCGACGGGTCTCCCATATTCACTCTGATTCTGTGCTGATGTTTGCAGAAGCACCCATGTCCAGTCAGCATGTCCTTCAGGAGTCACACTTTTCTAATGCTTCTGATCTCCTACTAGTGCTTCCATAGTCTTCCCAATACCTCCTATGCCTTTCCCTCGCCCATTCTCCCAAGAAGGATTTTACCAAGCGTTTGGCAATGCCCAAGGCTGTCGTTTCACGGTGATTTGGACTTCACGGAGCATGGTAATAGTCTTCTTAAACCTCCCTTCAGTCAGTCTAGTGCCTAATGTCTCTTTAGGATGCCCTAGTCGAACAATCGGTACAATCAGATCTCTTGTGTTCACCAGGTGCCTTTAGATTTATTCAAAAAGGAGCTCTTTATATGAGCATCAGCATAGTGAACAAATACTTGCTGCAAAACTGGACCGCCCTTATATGATGCGCATCTAATCTGGAAAGGCTTCTCAACAAGAATATTAGGTGGTTTTCATATTATTTCATGACCGTTTAATTTAAATGTGTCATTTCATAGTTGTTCTACTTCTCACTGGTCAAGACGCTATTGATTCTAACAAATCAAATCATATAGATGTTTAGACAAACTGGGAAAATTAAGCTTATTATTATTAGTATCTAGTAGTGGTAGTAGTAGTCTTCATGTTGACTTGTTCACTTAAAAAATGTATCAATATTTGTGATTTTATTGCAGATACTATTTAGCAACGACTGAGGGCCATCCTGAGCGTCTCAACATCTACAGGGTTGAATGGGCTGAAGGCGCCACGGAAACAGAGCCAGAGTGCATTTCCTGTCACAATAACATGACTTCAATGGGTGAATGCACCTACATTGGAGGTGTCTCCAGCACCAAGTCCTCTTACATCGCTCAACTCTGTGGGGGCCCAGTTGTTCCAGAGGTTACCATCATCAAAAAGGTGAAACCCCAATCCTCGTTAAAGCTAGTTGGGAGATCTGGAATGTACAAGATAATTATGTGTAGCTATAACTTGGGTTGCCTCCCAGATTCACTGAATAGGGTGTTGCCCAAAGAATCTTCAGAGCTCTCAAAAGTCGTGGTGTCTCACTTTTATTAACACGTTTATTAACTTTTATTAACAAAGGGCAGGACCTCCAAAAGACAGTATAATGATGAAGGAGGAAGATATTTATTTAGCCTGTATGTTACATGGTCGCTATCAACCTGCGAGGAGTGGCACAGGCTATGAAGCAGCATCCCTGTATACTCCGAATGGAACATCATAATAATATGTAAATTATTAAATACAATGTACTTACTTCAGATTTCTCCACACCCACATCTTATTAGGACATACATAATAATATTATCTGAAGTACTTACATTTTAATACTATAAACTGAAGGTAATGTTGATAGTGAATAGACAAAATTGTCTATTAGGGAAAAGCTCCACAGATAATTTCTGTTCAATGGTCAAAGTTAGAATAGCCTGGGGAGGGGAGAGCATCCCCATCAGAATTGCCAATCTCAAAAAAGTGTGCCATCGGCTTCTTATTCCTTGTAGTGTTGACGTCCCGGAGGTTTCCGGTGCTGCCATGCGACTTGAGCGTTCCTCACAGTAAATTATTCCTCGTTGACTTATACTGAAGAAAGAGTATGTCTAGCAGCCCTATTCCTGATGTATATCATCAAATTCAGTTGAATAGGAGGAGTTCCAGTTCGGTTGGGTCACTACTGTGCACATTGAAACGGAAGCGTTTCAATGTGCACAGTTGATCAATTGATTCATGGAAGAATAACCTTCAATCGTTTGATTTGAATTGGACTATAGGAACATTTAGCCCTGTGACCAACCCAAACATCCCCAAAGAGTTAAAAGAAATTAAGTGGGTTATGAAAAGTGTGCAGTTATGAACCGCTTCAGCCAGATTTCACGGCAATTGTAAATGGAACCTCGTAAAAGGTGTAAACGGGTGAAAAACTCCCGAAATTGCTTCGGAAAGTGGTCTTTGCTGCAGGCTAATGATAATATACTCGGGTGTCACAAGCCCACGGTTGTATCAGGTGCTCTTGAGCTCGTTAGAGGTCGGTTATACACAGCGGCTGACTTGAAGGAATGAGAGCTCCTGCTCGTTTCTGCCGTCCTACGTCTCGACTCAGTCGTTTTCGTGCAAAACTGCACATCTCCAGCGTCATGCGGGCTCCAGACTACGAGTATTTTGACAACGAAATATGTACGAGTATTTGAAGAATGGGTTTACAAAAAGTAATGATACGCTAATTGAGTAGGAAAGAGGGGCGCAGTTGACAATTTTTCACTATTTTCATTATTGTGACTCAGATTTTCTTAACTTTTTTGCTCTTCAACTACACCACTTTTGTTACCTAAATATAATTAATTCTATACAAAGACATTTTTGCTCATAATGTTGTTCACTCATAACTTCTAAACTAAGCGCGTTTTTTTTTACTAAACGTTTATTTTCAAAGTTGTAGAGCATTACATTTGATACAATAATTGGTACCATCATTACCGTAGAACTGATGGTAATCGATAGAAGGCCAAAACCTTCATTTTGCCATTCTGAGAAGATCCCTCTAACTTTGATCGGCTGTACCTCGATTAATATCAGGTTTAGGAATAAAGTTTATATCTATATACAAAATTTTATTAAATGTAATGCTCTAAAACATGGAAAATGAACGTTTTGGTCAAAACCGCTTAGTTTAAAAGTTAAGAGCTGTCGGGCCCGTTGCTGACGGGCAGAACTCGGAGTGTGTCCATCTACCTCTGTTACCTGTCCCGGACGGGCAGAACTCGGGATGGATCCATCTGCCACTCTTACCTGTCGCTTTAAGGATTATACCTCTTAAATGTCCCTTTACAAACCCTTATAATCTTAAATACCAAAAATAATATTCATCTGTCTCACGGGAAGGAAGAATTTATATTTCGGCTTCCCGATAAACCCCCACCCCTATGCATCGGATCCGGAAGTCAACCCCCTATGTCCTTCCCCGATAACGGAAACATTTAAATACCGGAGAAGGGTTCGATCCATTGAGCCGTTTTTGCGACATTGAAGGACAGACAAACAGACAGACACCAAATTAAAAATCGGCATGGTTCGACTCCATTTCACGCGAAACGAATAACTGTAGTGAAATTTTTCGAAAATACCCAAGGAACACGAAAATCGTCTTTAAATTTAGTTATATAGATGAACGAGAAACTGAAAAAAGTCCAAAAATGCATGTTTGTCAATCGATAGTTTGTCGATCTAATCGTCGCTGTTTTTCGATTTCAGACCGGAGAGAAAGTGAGGACGTGGGAGAAGAACGACAGACTGAAGATGAAGTTGGAGAACATCATTCTGCCTGTGCCTAAGTACATGAACGTGGAGGTGGCTCCAGGGATGACTGCCACAGTCAGAATCTTCCACCCACCAGACATGGACACCTCTGGACAGACCAAGTACCCGCTTCTCGTCAACGTGTAAGTGATAAATGAGATGTTCCTCAGTGAGTTTCGACTTCCTCACTAAAATTGTGCGGTTTTTGGGATTGACTTTAACGAGTTATTAATGCAATGTCAAATGGTGACAGTGAAATTATTACACACTCAAATTTGCCCTAAATTCCACTATTTCAGGGAAGGTTTCCGCCTTTCAAAAGCTATGGTTCCAGAAAAGACATATAATACGAGTAAATATGTCAACATTTAATGTCAAATTTCGCCAAAATGATGGTGAATACAAACCAAAGAATTGGTTCTAAAACGAGCAGGATTACAAAACGTACTTAGGTCACATTCGAGTTTTTTGGATTAACACTCGTTGACAATTTTAAAATCCCCATATGAATGGTAACCAGCTCCCCACTACCAGATGAAGTTCAAGCAGGTACAAGTAACAGTGATGTACTTTATTAAATTTCCAGATACGGAGGTCCCGATTCTAATCAAGTCCTCGACCGGTTCCATGTCGACTGGTACACTCACCTCGTCGTCAACCGCTCGATGGTCTACGCCCAAATCGACGGGAGGGGATCCGGCCTCAGGAGTGACAAAATCAAGTTCGCTAATTACAGAAAACTCGGAACGTTCGAAATTTACGATCAGCTCAACGTAACGAGGTAAAGAGAATTCGAACAAGGGGAGGTAGAGTTGAAAGTAGTCTCCCGCTCTTATTCGAAATGTATCAATGTATTTTAATAGAAATAAGTTGGTAGAGTTAGTTGTGACGGCAGCCCTTGAGATCCCGAATATGCACAGGACCTCGTTATTCACGGTGTCATTATAATTTGTCGATTCATTGTTCAAGAGAGTGTTAGCTGCAACTAGTCAAAAGTACAAATTTTCTAACTACGAGTCGAAAAATACGAAAAAAGTCGAATTGCATTCAATTAGATTTCATTGTGTAGGTTGAAGAGGCTCACCACTCGATTCATTAGAGTCGAAAAATACGAAAAAGTCTAATTGTGTTCGATCAAATCAAATTGATAGATGAGGCTCATCCACACAACTCTGCAAAAATTAGTGGAATTTCCGCCGAAAATACTACTTGGGTGAAGGGTATCCAATTCTTTGGTGACCCAGTTGATGTCAAATTCGCAATTTGGTATTGTCAATTCATGATTTTTCCACGGGACTATATCAAAAATTGAATTCTGAATCGAACCAAACGCTGTGATAAAAAAATCAGTAATGTCACGACCCTGAACACGTCAGAACCGAATAAATCTTTACTATATTAAAATGTTCCCTCCACCTAATCAACGAAAGAGTGTGGTCTAGGCCAAAGGATCATTCGTACAGAGATAATAAACCTTCATATAATCATTGTCAGGGTTTGTTTCTTACATGCACAATGCACTTACAACTTTCAGTGTTCGCCAAATTGACTTTGATTCCCCTCTGAAGCGTGTGTATCACAATCAAATTCCTTCTTGTTCAGGTACTTGTTGAATAACTTGCCATATCTGGATCACGAGAAGACTGCGATTTGGGGTTGGAGCTACGGAGGTTACGCCACAGCGATGTCACTCGCACTCGACCCAAGCAACGTCTTCAAATGCGGCATTTCCGTCGCGCCTGTCACTGATTGGACTCTTTATGGTAAATTTATTCATCGAAATGTTCATCAATCAACAAAATATAATGAGTCAGCCTCCTAAATGTCCCTTAAAGATAACTCCGGTTTCCCAGATGCCCTTACAGCTGACCCAGGTTTCCAAAATGTCCCTTACAGCTGATTCAGGTTTTCCAAATGTCCCTTACAGCTGACCGATGTTTCCAAATGTCCCTTTCTGCTGACCCAAATTTCCAAATGTCCCTTACAGCTGACCCCGGTTTGCCAAATATCTCTTAAGGCTGACCACGGTTTACTAACCCTTCCATTTCATCATCAATGCCATTTAAACAATGAAATCCGTACAATACTGGTGCACTAAACGTTTTTTCTCGCCATTTACAGATACGCTGTACACAGAAAGGTTTATGGGCCTCCCCACACCAGACGACAACCTCAAGGGATACGAGACAGCTTCACTCAACAACAAAATCGACAATTTCAGAAACAAGAAATTCTTCCTCGTTCACGGAACGTTGGACGACAACGTCCATTACCAGCAGTCCATGATGCTCGCCAAAGCCCTCGAGAGGAAAGACATCTTATTCGAGCAACAGGTATGAAGAATTTCCCTTACGACAGGAATCTTTCGACTAGGGGTGTCTAATTGATACGGAATCAAATCTGCCCAAAGTAAACAAAAGCATGAGAACGAAAAACCCGCTGGTAACATTTCCATGCTGTACATCTAATTTGGACAGCAGAATTGTAGTGGGTCCAATCATTTAAGGAAAAGTTTTCCTTACTCATCCGTTTCCTTATTAGTCCAGTAAAATTAGATCTGAAACATTGCCGTTTTTCAGCCGTCGAGCACTAAATTTTAAAGTTGAGGGTTAATCGACGCAGAATTTAATGCTTTTAATTTGTCTCTTGGCAAGCATTTCGCTAGGATGCGTTGTTTAAGAGTTGTAAGCAAAAAAAACGAAAGAAAGTCCGACAATTTCGACGTTTTCGAGGCACCAAAAGTTAAGGTCAACCCCTGGAGGGGACAAACTCAGATTACTGGTTATAGAACGATTTCTAGCTTTCCCCTGGCCACTTCGAGTTCACTGTTCACTCGTTCAACTGTTATTTACATGAGGTGGGCATTCAGTATTGAGTCGATTGCGTTGATTTACAATACCAAGTTCAGGGCGTTCGCTACTGCTCTGTGGCCGAGTGGGGTCTAGTGCGTTGGTTCTACAGGTCAGGGTTGAGCTTCCACCCCTCTAGATCCGCTACTGGTTCCTCTAATGGTGCTTGGTACTTTTTTGAAATCCTACCCCTCTGAAATTTTCAATCTGAAATTCAATTCAATCTGCGCTTGAATAGCATAATCAATAGAAATGGGGCTTCCAGAAAACGTTCGAGATTTTATCCGCAATTAAGTTCTTGCTTCACCTGAAAGTGAGATTTTTTCAGTTAAAAGAAATACAATATAAAAAGGCCTAGTTCGGTCTTTTCTACACCAACTTCCAGCTTCGCTTGAATAATCGTTCATTTTATTTTTCATCCTCAGACCTACCCCGATGAGAACCACAGCCTATCCGACGTGAAACCTCACCTCTACCACACCCTCGAGCACTTCCTCTTCCAGCGGTGCTACAAGAAGGAAGACAACGAAGTCTGATGGGCAACATGAGAAATCAGCTCATTCTCCTCGACACAACACCCGTCGAAGGAAACCTATCGCGTGGTATTGGGTTACTCCACAGCCTTCCGAATAGTTTGGCCGGTCGATGAGAGACTAACACGCTCTCCATCGATCATTCCTAACCTCTCTCAGATCCATCCATGAACCTCCATTTGAAATGTGTCCATGAATATGTGTCGCTAGTCCAAAAACATATTACTCAGTGTGAATTGTCGTCCTTTGTGTCGTTGTATCGTGTACCTACGCATTTTTGTTCAGTCTGATTTTACAAACACACGTTTGTTTCAAACCCACTAAACTCCCTCAGTGCTACCACTCCCACACTCTGACTATTTGTTTCTTAAAACTAATCAGTCGAGTAAAATTATAAAAAATAAACCAAAAGTAGGATGTCAACACTAGACATTGTCAACACTTGTCTCTGTCATGACCAAATTAACTCTTCCATCACCAACGCCAAATTGTAACACCACAAAATGTACCACTATCAAGTTACACACATTCCATCCAAGATAAGCCACATATTAATTATTAAGTAATATATAAGTGTATATTCCGTTCGTGATTCCTCGAATTTTGTTATATTATTGTTCCTATACATAGTCCGTGTAAAAATGTTTCTTTTCCCTGTAAAAAAAAAGTCTTGTTTTATGTAAATAATTTGGAAACGATCTTCTGACCATTCGTTTACGTTTTGTTATCTTATCGAATTGTATATTCTAAGCGTTATTGTTTCTATTTTCCACGATCATAACACATCAATAGTGTGATTGCTTTTACATTTGAGGCCGCAATTCAAGTGATTCGCTTACTCCTTTGGGTTTTGTTTAAATTGTTAGGTTTTAAGATTTGTGTGGTTTTTTTGTTTCAATGGAAATCTCAACCGCGTAAGGTCCCCGAAAATGGGGGTCATTGTACACTTACCTACCAATGTTTGTACCATTTACCAAGATATTTTGTACAAAGTGTAATTTTTATTTGTGTTTAATGATTTCCATAAAAAATTGTGTACATATTCATTTGTAACAAAAGGAACTTTGTAAATGTTTTATAAATAGACTATAAATTATTATAAACAGATTTAATGGCTCAGTGTGTACATGAGTATCAATAAACGTTTTAAACTCGTTCCAGTTGAGTTTTTGATTCAATGTTTCACGGTGTAACTAGTTATAAATATTTTTTGGAGGAGAAAAGAGGAAAAGTGGGACGCAGAATGATAAAATTGGGGCTGTACCAAAATTAGTGGGAATTGAGAAAAAAATAAGGTGTTAAGAACATGTACAGGAAATGTAGCTAAGCTCACATTGTGTGACTTCTTACTATATTTATGTACAAAAGTTGATACTTGTAGGTGTGTAGTGTCACACGGCTCTGATCCAGTCGATCTCGAGGGATGAGGTGCCGTGTTGTTTCTCAGGCAAGTAGACACCTCCGAAGATTTGGAGGCCAAAACTGGTGATTTCCGATTTGTTTAGGGGACCCACTTCGGTCTCGTTCATTTTCCTTCCTCGGTAATAAGGCTCGAACGAGGCCAGCGGGAGGTTGATGGTGGTGAACTCGTCCAACGGCACCTGAAAACAACAAAAACTTGGTTGAAAATCGGGTTTGTAAGTCGAAAAGGTCTCTCAAGACGGAGTTGTTGTCAGGGGCTGCGCTGGCAAGCCTTTGGGGGAGGGTGTAGGGCGGATACCACCATTTGACGAATTTAGTCTCCCTTCTGTACAGGATGCTATCAAATTAACAACATAATTAAAACATGGTAATTGAAGGATCAGCAGGTAGCGAAGAGGTCACTTGGTGGCTGGGATTTGGACAGTGGCTGAGATCGTCTATTCGAATCGCATCACATCATCATTGCAACCCAAAGCTTCGAGAGAACAACCGATCACATCCACGAGGCCTGAAGTCAGACTCACGTAAAGCATGGAGCGAATTTTTGAATTGACTCTATTCCCTCAAAATTGATGAGCCATAAAACTCGCAATACGAACACTTTCGTGTCCGCCGAACCCTTTTTGATTCTAGTACTTGTTAATTCACTTGATATTTTGTTCAAATTGTCGAGTAATTAACTCAGCAATCCGTTGAGAACGACACCAAACACGTATATATCCGTATATATACCAAACACGAATATATTCGCCACTGTGGCTCCTAACATCAGTGGCATTACTACAGTTTTATTAGGGTATGCTGAAGGTTTCATCCACATCTCAAGACTGAGCTGTCATGGGCATGTACCACCATCAAGGTGCCATAATAAGCAGCTTAAATTCTGAGGTTCCTGTGAGTTGGCCCTCGAAATAATTTCGACTGTAATAATTATTACAACTTGAATTAGTCGTGGCCTTTCAAATTAGAACATATAACTTTTATATGGCCAACGTGAACGTGTGTTCGACTACATTCATAGTACGGGATTCATTTTGCTGATTGCCAGCTACTGCAGCTCATGGCTATTTTTGTGGACTCACTCCTTGATCCCCAAACTAAAGACTCCAGAGATACTGCTCAGATTGTGTGGGAGTGAGGAAATGAAGCCAGTACCTAAGTGTGACATTCTGTCGGTATGGGAAGTTAGCACAGAACAAATATAAGCAGATATCCAGAGCTAGAGCAGCTATTAGTATCACACGTGATACAGGGTGAGCCGAAACAAACAGTGCAATTTCAAAGAGGAGCTGAATCCCGCGTGGTGGGGTTAGGTACCTAAGAGGGGTCTCATTGCCTCCGAGGACCCCAGTTTTCAGTCAGGACAATGGTTTGGAACAGAGAGCAAGGGCATTTAATCGCCCTTTGAAACTGCACTGATTGCTTTGGCTCACCCTGTACAATGTACAATGTCATTGCAAGTGTAGTGTGGATTCGTGGGAGAACTCGTAAGAGCTTTGTAATGCTCTTGGAGGATCAGTGCTCTTGTACACATAACAGACTTGGAGCATCAAGGTGGTCCAGACTTCAGTCCTCAAGAGTGTTCTATGACTGCTGGAGGGACACTTAGTGAGGCTGGTGATGGGGGGGGGGCTGCTTCTTAAGGGCTGCTACATGAAAGGGCGCTTGGTTTCCTGTCCAAAGTACTTCAGATGGAGGATGAAAGATGACGGAGGTCATTATGCAGGAACTGCGGATACACGGCTAAATTTAACTGGATAACTCAGCTTGAGAACCTCCTTACACCAATAATTGGAGTGTCACTGGAATAGTCCACCATCACGCGTCAATCATTGAAAGCCATTCAATCGGACCTCCTCCTCAGTGCTCTTATACGCATCACAGATCTGGTTTATGGTTGACACCGGCGTGGTCCACACATCATTCCTCAAAAGTGTGCTATGCCTGCTGAGAGGGGTAATTGGACATTTATTGAGGCTGGAGCTGGTGAGCTCGCTGTACTTGAAGCATTTTGGTATATTATGTTCAATAATGAACCATTGGAATCGCCCAAGAAACAAAAATTACCCTCCCCCCCCCCCCTCATAATTTGAGGGTGTACGTTTCAAGGTAGGTACGTAGATTCCAAAAATCCTTGAAACTTTTCATAACCCTAGGTCAGTGGGAAAGAGTTCAAAACGAATTTTGACATTTTGAAAATTTCAAAACTCGAAAAATTCAAATGGAATAGTATATACCTACTATATAGTAGTTTTTAGTTCATATTTGAATAGAGTTTAATTTTTAATATTTTTTAAGACCATCCGGAGGTTTGTACGACCTACCGTATGTTTCAATGAGGACTCAAAGTTTGAGCAGATCAAAAGTCGTCAACGCGAGGGTCAATTATACGACAGCCTTTTGGGTCAATGTTCATACTGGCCCAGCTGATTCGAATAGCATATAGTTTTCAGATTTCGAGTTAATTATTAATACTTAATAAAAATTAATGAAAATTATTAATAACTAACGATAATTAATGATCATTCACACTAATAATAATAATTATGAATTATCATTAATTATTATCCAGTAGCATAATTATTATTCAATCATTTAGTGATCTATATGGGAGGATGATCTGCATAAAGAATATAACAAACCGTTCTTTGATAGTAAAATGCGTTGATGTGATTGATTTGATTGAAAAGAATCAGTAGAAAAACGAACACGAATTTCTCCCGTGATGTCTGAAGTCGATGATTGAAGGACAACGATTTAGATTCGTTTTATTTAACGTACCTATTTATTCGCTTCCGTGCGGTCGATTGGTTGTTCAGAAGAAAAATGATAAAACTTTGATTCAGAGTGTCTCAAAACAAATTGGCACAAGAAAGGACACATAATAATATGTACGTATTATACATAATTAACACTAAACATTTTGGACAATTCGCCATCATTTATTTTACTTTGAGAATTCGCTAGAACCACAAGGGATCTAGGAATTTTTTTTCTTTTTTTTAAATTAAAATCTTCCAATTTAGTTCAACTGCTGTGGACCAAACTTTTCGTTCGTTCTTTTTCATTTTTGGTTCCTCATTTTTAATAATAAACCAGTGGAAACGAAAGAGAATGATAAAATTCACGATGTGGGCTCCAACCTTGAAATTAATTGGAAGGGGTGGAAAACAGGGGTTGTCATTTTCAAGATGTCATTTCTCGGAAACTCCAAATAGAATTGAATACAAATTTGATAGATATTGGTTTGGAGAATTGTTGAAGGCCAACAGGAGAGATGTACGATCAGCCGTTCGCTCAGAATAAGATCACGAAGATAGAAACGGGGAAAAATTATCAACATTTTGTGTTGAATAATTGACGAGACCATCATTGAGCTAGTTACCGACTCCCACCACTCGGAAATGACCATCTGGTCACTCGACCGACCGCACAATGTTTAACAACACTACTCCAGTTGTTTTATACAGTTATGGGAATCACAAGGATATTTTATACTAGACGATGACCTCAAGACTTGATGGGAAAATAGCTACTCTTCATTGTATTCCACGTCATTATACCCATTCGTTTATAGTTTTTTTTCTTTTCAACCAATGTGCAAATTATTTGGTGCATTTGGATAACTTATCGGAACTCCCCACAACTAGTATATATATCATTCCCTTGATATATATTCATATTACTTCATTCATTGTACTCGTACACAAAAAAAAGTGATCTATACAGCGGGTGATCTGTACAGAAGGTAATAAACCGTTGTGGAAAGTAGATTAGGGTAACGAAATGTAAGTGATAGCTACGAGCTGAATATAAATATAAAAAAATGAATTTATGAATATAAATAGATCAATAAATTTACAACGATTAAAAAACACTAAATTCAATAACAGGAATGTGATTTAATACGAACACAACTCCGTGCATGCTCTTACCTGACGGAGATTTATAATCAAATCAACATCCCGACGCGATCTGCCGCATCTAAGTGCATGCACCAACTTGTAAGCCAGTCCTAACTGATAGCGAGATCGCGAGATTCATTCATTCATCAACAAAACATTGTTATCACGGAGGCCACCCAGTGAATTCTGAAGGAAGTGAAGATAACATTGAAGATGACAGATGTAAGTTGAATAAATATATTATATTTCTTCTAGTTCATTTTCAACGGTGGGGTTTATAGAAATATATTCATACAACCGCAGTTGGGTGTCGACTTTGTAGGAAGAGTACACACAACTCCTCGTAGCAGTGCAGCTACTTGCTTCGAAAACCAGTATTTTAGGATAGTAGGTAAATACCTTTCGGTAGGTACCTTAATAGCTTATGTTATGAAAAGTCGTTTCTATTCAATATCACTGTGCAGTAAGAAGGCTGCAGCAGCATAATATGTATGATTGGACGTCATCTGAGGTTGGACAATCCTACATTTCTTCCCTTCATTATTTGCTCTACATCAGCGGCATATTGTGCCGACGAAACCGTGGAAACCTACGACACAATGCAAAAAGACGAAGTAGGTAGTTGGAAAATGGTCTATTTCTACTAAAATGTAAGTACAGTGTTAGACCTTCAAGAGCCAATAGCAATGTGGTTTCCTTTCACCTGTATCAACCAATCCCACTCGACCCTTCACTTTTTGAGTCTCTATGTAAGTTCACCTCTCTATAATGCAGTTGTTACTGACGATGCTGTTCTTACTAACCGGTCTAACACTGTACTTATACCTACTTTAGTGGAAATAGACAATTTTTCAACTACTCTGGTCTTTTTGCTTTTTTTACATATTGCGGTTTGATACGTGTAAAATTGAGCAACGAACTTGCTTATCTGTAATCCCTTCAATAGCGAACAAAATTCGACTTTGGGACTGGTCGAAATAAAGCCACGTGAAAATAACGTAATTTTGACATTTTACTCAGTGTCTAAAACAGATAGAGCTGCCAGAAATAACGTTTGAAGCCCCGTCGGATCCACCTTCCCCGGTGAGCAGCGCGTCGTTCGAGTCATTCGATCTAAAGCCGACACCAGTCGAATTCACTCCCACCAAGTCCCACTCTGGCAAGCAGCTGAGCCTTCCATCACCGGCCAAGAGTTTCTGCAGCACCGCATCAGCATGCAGGATTTGTCACGAAGGTGAGTCTGATCATGAAACCACAGACTAGGGCCTATCCCCAGAAGGGAGGGTTTGGACCCCCTAAACCCACCCCCCAAGCTACGACCCTGATTCAAGACCATTTACAGCCGTCTCAATTTTTGAACACTTTTTGGGGGGAGACGAAGTTTTCAACGATCTAGCCTATTAAGTAAGTGTTCAGAGGTGAAGTGTATCTGTATTGCGGCAAAAATACGAATTTTGTCTTATTTTCACACTTTTTATCGAGTTTTGAACACGGTTTTGAAGTTCTTTTTTTTGCAGACCAAAAATGCAGTTCTTCCAACTCATCCTTTGACTGTTATTACTGACTGTTTTGCTAAAAACAAATTTATTCATGTTCTCAATCACGGATACTGACTGGAAAGAGAAATAGTCTAAATTATAGAAAAAGTGTTGAAATTTGGGATTTGATTGGAGGCGCCCCAAAACGAAATTTTTCAAAAATGAACTTCAAAGCTGTTAATTTCCTTCACTTTAACCCCTTTGCCATGAAGCTAGTTTGTACGGGGCTTCGTTTCTACCATGTTCCCTGCGGGGCTTGACGTTCAGTTTTGTAAGAGTAAAAGAAATGGGTTTTAAGTATATTTCAAAATCTGATTACCGGTTGTTAACCAATATGAAACACAGTGAATTTAGTTAAGCTTTTCAACTTTATCACCGTGTCAAAGCTAATAAGTTTATAAAAGGGTTTTATGAAGAAGTTAATAAGCGTTATGATTATACTTACTCAATGTTAAGCCCTTTTGATATTAGTTTTTATGGCGATTGGGCACTGGAAGCTATTGATTTTTAATCAACTCATTATACATCTTAAAGTGTTATTATAGTTGATGCAAAATCGGAGATAACAAGTGGCCCGAATGGGATTGTGGCTGTCATTTCTAGGTGACACCATTGGCCCGCTCATGTCACCTTGTGAGTGTAAAGGAACGATCGCCTTAGTGCACAACTACTGTTTGGAAAAATGGCTGACCACCGCCAACTCATCCCACTGTGAAGTTTGTCAGTACTCTTTCAAAGTGTACAAAATCCCGCCACCAACCTCTCAGGTAAATATTTGATTACTATGACCTTAATAAGACATAGTATAGTCTCAAGTTGCCAAAGAACATGTTAAATGATATCACAACATCGCCTCAATACCAGATTTTTTGGGAAATACCTCTCAGATTTGGACAATTAAGACTTGCCCAGACTGCACTAAGATGGATTGTGCAAGATGAGTAAGCCAAAGAACATGTTCAATGATGTCAAAAGATGGCCTTCATGGCCAGATTTGAGGGCTACCCTCATTTTGGGGTAATACCTCTCAGATTTTAACAATGAAGACCTACCCAGGTTGTAGTGTGATCTATGGTGTAAGATCAGTAACACAAGGACTTTTCCTACCCAACATTATTTAGAAAGTGTACTATTCGCGTTATTACGGCTTAATCGTAGTTTTGAGGGTGCCTATAATCGAGTACATTTGACCGCTCTAATCGTAACCAGATACACTGACCCAGGAACTCCATGATTCCTCAGCATCACTCCATAACTAACCTTAAACGTATTGTTCCTCCTATTAAACAAAAAACCACTTGGATTTCAAATCCATGCAACTCTCTGACCAGTTGCTTAACCTGTTCTGTTCTGCGCTCCCAGATAGGCGCCTGCATTTCATTTGACAGTGAATCTCCTTCCATTTTATCAAATAATTTTGTCCTTCTCCACTCTTCTCAAAAATGAGTTGGTCGAGACGTCGAGATGAATATTGCTTACGTCTGCAAAGTGGGAGTTTTCTTATTTACAGTGGTGGACAAACCAAAGCGCCCGGACGATGTACTTTGACATCTGCTGCCTCCTTTTCTTCGTGCCAGGCGGCATCGTGGTCTCCTACCTCTGCTCCCGAACTGCAGTGCTCTATTTGAGACAGGGAAAGTGGGAAGGATTGGGTCTCCTCCTGATCACGGCGATGCTCATATTCTGCTTCACAGTCTGGATCTACTTCACTGTCAAGTAAGTAGGTACCAACTCCAAAATAGAGAGTTGTTGCAGGAAAAACCTGTGTGCTATGTAGATTTTATATAGCACGTAGGTTGTCACGTACATTGTAGACCTCTCTCCTGACGTCTAAGGAGGCTTCGTTCGTGACATTGAGGTTATACTGCATAACATTCCTGAGATACAAGACCTCTGAGACACAAGCTTGTTCTACTATTTCGGTTTAGGTAACCCTTTTAGTAACCTTCGTCAATTTCCATTTTGGTTTATTATCTTCGATAATGAACCATTGGAATCGCCCAAAGAAAAAGATTTTTTAACCCCCCCTCAAAATTTGTTGGTTTACGTTTCAAGATACGTAGATTCAGAAAATCGAATAAAAAAAAATCCGTCCGTCCGCCGTACGCCGTACGCCGTCCGCCGTCCGCGCCACTTTGCCCAGTTAGCGTTGAGCTAAAATTACGAAATTTGGTTTCTGGGTTTGGACCAGCCCCACAATGATCCTCGAAACTTTTCATAACCCTAGGTCAAGGGGAAGGGGTTCAAAACGAATTTTGAAATTTTGAAAATTCCATATCTCGAAAAATTCATATAGAACGATATGTTTTTTATTTCATATTTAGATAGAGTTTGTTCCGTAGAATTTTTTAAGACCATCCGCAGCTTTGTACGACCAGCCGTTCGTTCACAATGACGGCTCAAAGATTGTGCCTCACAACACGATCGTGACTCAAACTGTTGAAATACAGGTCCATTTTCATACTAACAAGCTCTTTGGAACATCATATGGCTTAAGTGATGTCGAGTTTGTTGTTCTGAGGTGCGTTTCGTGCTACGGAAATGAAGGTAATTTCGAATGTTTGTTGGTAGGTAGGTACTTCTTTTATAGAAAAATTATTACCGACGTAGTATTAAAAACCCCAGAATTATATCGTATTAATTAATCATAATTAATAATAATTATTATTATTAACAAATACGAATTATTAATATCTAACAATAAATTATAATAATTTTCACTAGGTACTTGATAAAATTGTTAATACCTAATTAGTGATAATTGATAATAATAATTAATCTAACATTTAGGATCTAGACATTTAGACCTAGTGATCTAGACAGAAGGGTGATCTGTACAAAGAAGATAATGAACCGTTGTGTCAAGAATTTGCAGAGTTTTTAAAGAACACATGAACACAAGAGATAAGAGCCATAAGAGAAAATGGTTAGCATCTTGACCTGCCTGCTCTCGGCCAACGTCACATCGTCCCTTCCACGTGATCTGCAACAACTCTCTAATATACTATAATTTGGCCAGCCATGCTTTCTGTAGTCCTCAGTCTCTTCTTCACAGAAAAACCTCCTCTAAAAAGTATGAGGTTGTACATATTTCTCTTAATTCGTACCTACTCTACCAATCCCAATTTTATTTACCAGATATCACATCCGAAATTTCCGATTGTGGAGGAATTCTCATCCAGAGATCCAGCTGATACCTTCCAGGCTGAGACTCAGCAACCGATCCCGAGCCAGCAACGTAAACCACTTGCCTTAACCGTACTTAGCTTACACTAGGAATGCACTTTTTGTAAATTTCATACAAATACTCAAAGTAACTTCTTTGAATGGAGAAACCAAGTTTCATCTACGGGTTTTATACGCATGGATTTTTCTCAATGATCAGTCTTCAGTTTTTGTGAGAAGAAAAATTTCATATTTTGTGAGAAACTAGAAGTTTATGGGATCTTGGAGAAGTAACTTAACTGTTAACATTTTCACTCTGATGATGGTACATATTGTCAATGCTTGTTGTAAGTGTTTATATTAACCGAATTGAGAAATGTATTTTTTTGTAGAGCTTTGTTCAATACGTCAATACGCTATTACTTTATTATTAGACGTGAGATTGTCCTTATTATCAATTATAACATTTTTTAAAAATGAAGTGTAGACATATTGTTTGGCTCCTATACCAAAGTGCAGTAGAATTGAACAGGGTCACAAACCACTTCGCAGAGTTGTATGGGAAGAATTCCAACGGTCCTCATTTGCACAATCAATCCAGTCCATCTCTTATTGATTCAGCGAATTCCGATTACACAATCTTATCTCGGACGATCATGCAGCCTGTTATCGCTTTTGTCTTTTGAAAAAAGAACAAAATATTTGCTGTACACCACGCCCACGCCAAGTAGGAGATCTTCTTTGAACCCACTGCTGTATTTTAGTTAGTACCTGATGGATTAAATTATTTTTTCAACATATGTAACATGCCATTGCTAATTTCTTGCCAGTTTAAGGACTGTAATTTAAATGTGGATGAAATCAGCTACAAAGCTCTCAGCTGATCAGGGGCCAGTCATTCACCTACATAAGTCCGCCAGAGCCTCCCTTTCAATTTTCTGCATCGCAGGTTGTATACGAAAGAAATTACTTTCAATACTCTCTGCGACTCTTTTTTGAGCTACTTATGTGACATTTTCGTTATCTCTTTTTGGGTGGTAGGTCATAACATACGCGTGTTCCTTGTTAACGACAAAAATACGCCATCCACCCGTTTGTAGGCATTAAGATTGACTTGAAGTACTTTAAACACTATAAGAGTCGGAGTACTTATCATTCCTTCAACAAACAAAAACATCCTTTGATGTAATAGACAATCATAAAAGAAACCTGTTTTCATGTAAAACACCTACTTCAAGGCTAAGAAACTATTGTCTATTGTAGGTAGACTTACTTTGAAAGTTTGCTCATACGTGGGATTAGGTTCGCTATTCATCCCCATGTGGTGGAGACATATCTTGTAGTGGGAGTTCTGGCCTTGTCCCCTAACTTTCAGCTGCAGCGCTGAGTAGCCCTCCAGGTTGAGTGTGTCAGGTCCGCTTAAGATGGTGCGCATGCCTGCAAAACCAGCACCGTTCGGTTGAGGGTTGAGCATTGTGAAGAAAACAGCCCTTTGGAACAGGCGGGACTTCTGCTGGACGAGGACAGCTTTACTTTTTCCCGGTTCCCTGACGACATCAGACTGCTCGATCCACTTGGTCATGTCTGGCGGAGGGTCTTTGGTGAAATCCCACAGCATTTTCCCATCAGTTCCGTTATTTGCCGCTTCATGCACTCCAGTTTCTTCCATCCTGCAAAACGATTAGAAAAGTGATTTTAAATTTGTTATTGGCATGACGCCCAATAGCAGAAGATTCCACCCACTACCACCCTCACTACTTAACCGATTCAAAACTCTCTGTGCTCTGAGCAGGGGGTTATTTAATAAGTGATTCGTAGTTGTCAAAGACACATAGAATGGAAGGCACCACGAGTACAGTGCAGTGGGGCATGAAAACAAATTTAATTAAGAACTCCAAGGGTTCATTATCGAAGATAATAAACCAATATGTTTGAAGAGAAAAATACCATCCGCGGCAAAACGGCGGCCCTCAAGAGAAATAAATCCACAAACCACCAATATCCGATCGATGTAAAATTCTGCCCCTGGGGTTCTCTTGTTGAACGAGACATAACGTAAGAATTTACGTTGGACTCTCTCGATTGCATTTGCAGGGGTATCGTGGAAACACAATCTAGAATGGATCGAACGAGCGCGTTGTACAACGCAACCAGTGCATCAACACCCCTGAAGTCTCTTGTATGACGTTTCAGAAACTCGAGAGTCCTCATTGCTCTTGAACAATGTGGTCACTGAATTTCAAGTGAACGTCGAACGTCACACCCAAATCGTCGTTTCTTGAGTCACCACATGGCCCTATACAGTACACTTAATAAACAGACCTTGAGAAGGTGATTGTAGCGCATTATCCGAGGTTCAAATGTAAATTATTTTGACCACACCAATTACTCAGTGAGTCACGGGCATCTTACACTAATTACTCAGTGAGTTGTGGGACTTCTTCAAATTCAGGAAGAAGTGATCTCTGTGTGTTGGGAATAGCATGTAATAACACTCAATGAATATCACACTGAATATCCCGACAGCTTTCTTTTGTAGGAGGACATTATCCTGGGTGATTGGTGAACAGCCCCAAAGGAGAATGTAGGTCACGTGCTGATTGAAAATATCCAAAGTTATATAGAAATGATAGAATATATCATCAACAGTATTGCTACATCATGTTGGCAACTGAAACAATTATTAGAAAATAAATGTTGGCATCATTCCAACCTGTTACCCTTGGATTATGTTCTTTGTAACAAGTTGAGCTGGTACCTCCCATCGTTACATTCGCATTTTTCTGATAAAATTAATCGGCTGAAGGTGAGATATTTATCAATTTCTATTTCCGATTTCTATCAATACCTTCTCAACATCTTTCATGTCAAAGGTAGTAAACAACTGAGTGAAACCTGTGTTATGGTAAATATAGAAGATGGAGAATATTTTTCTCTCTACTTCAAACAACTACTAATAGCAAGAGTATGTTAGTCGGGCAAACGATTTAAATACAGCTTTTAAATGCACTTCTAGATATCAGCAGTTTTGCGAAATGCTGTTCACAGCAAGAAATCGACAGTTTCTAGATTATTACTAGTTTTAACGTGCACTCTGGCTATTGGAGCGTAGCATTTTTACGTGATTTTGAGATTAAGCGTTTTCAGAACAACACACACAAGCTGCAATAAGTCAACGTGATTAGATGACATGAAGCAGAGCGATTGACATTGGAAACAAGGTAAAAATAGTGGAAATCCATCTTCAGTAATAGAAAAAAGTTTGAAGTCGAACAATCTATTTCCACAGAAATGAATACTGCACTCGTAGCCCGGTTTCGAATGAGGTGAAATGAGTGGACACCAAACGTGGAAGGTGCATCCTGATTGATTGAGAACAAAGTGAAAGGTAACTTGCTGGGAGCGTGACAAGTGCCTTCAGGATTGGGTGAGGAGGAAAGGATCAGCTACAGGAATATTAACCCAGCCCACCAGGTGACATAGCCCTTATTTGTCGTTAGGCCCCAAAATACATTAGAGTCTTGGGAAATTCAGAAGCTTCACCATATAGGCGTCTATAAATTATGTAAGTACAATTCGGCGTTTCCCCTTGATTTACCTATTCCTGTAACTGATCCTTTCCTCCTTAGCCAATCCAGACTAATAACGAAGGAGAAGGCTATGATTTCGTTGTCATGTCAACCTACCTCAAGTTCAAGTCGTACAAGGTTTGAAAACCTTTCATTTAAATGATTGGTGGAAGCAGTTTTATAGTTCTTTAAAATCCTGCGATTCGATAGTTTCCCAAAAAAACACTCAAATCAAAACTCATAATCAAAATTTCGATATCAAAACACAGCCACTACAAGTATGAAGGAGGTGGTAGTCAATAAGTTGATAAATGACCTCTCTTGACAAAAATTTAGATGGAGGAAAATACTGAAAGTCACTTTTCTCATTTTTCCTACCGCACCAGCACACCCTGGAGGGAAAGTACCACTAAACCGTAAGATGATGGAAGACATCAAGAAATTTGTAAGATACCTATATCACTGGTAGAACAACCGGTAAGAACATAATCCTGAAAAAATATTCGACACTGGGAAATTGTGACTAAGAAGTGGATGAAGATTTTGCACATAATGTGCCAAGAGCCAGTGAAACACTTTGTCTGCTGATTTAAATGCGGTTTCGCTTGTTCTTCATGTGCGTTTTTTACAATTTTTTATTTACAATAAGTGTCAACCCTCCATGGATTTTCACCAAAGTAAATAGTTGAACGACGAAAAAAAATAAAATTTGAAAAGTTTCACTCTTAAGACTTCATTAATGAAGGTATTAAGGACTATTTCTTCACTGTGCTAGGAATGAAACCGACAGTATTGGTCCAATAAAGATCCCTTCACCACTTAAATGTCTCCATTTCCTATTAAATTACTCCATTAAAAAATCATTGATTTTTGAAACCTCAAAAATCCATACCAACATGTTCAAAATGCAAAATTCATTTAAAAATTGAGTAAATTAATTAATCTGATCTTATACTGTTGCGTAGCTGTACAGTTACAAGTAATCAATTTAAAACTTCCGAAACGTTTAGAACAAACAAAAAAGGTTTTCTTACTCTCCTTTAAAATTGTTAAGGTTGTTTCCAAAAATCATGGATTTATGTCATATGAATGACAAATCAAATCGTGAGAGCTAATTTCATACTCGGCCATGTGGATTCAGAGTGAGGAGGTCGCATTTCAAATTGTAAATACTCACACCAATAAGTAAGACGGTAGTAGCAGTAGAACGAACAAGAAAAAACTACGAATATAGAAACTGTGTTGAAACATTGGTTCACCAACCTGTGAGCTACAGAAACATGGAAGAGCGCGAGAAGAATGAGTGGGTTTGATGGCTTAAGGATCATTTTCCATGGCAACGCCATCTTCAGAGAGCACCGCGTAGACCTTCGAACAAGTAAAGGCTGTAATAGTTATCTGCGATGGACGTCTATCAGTTGGTTTCGTGTGTTACATAATTGAGTAATGATTCACGGTACGTACCGGTTTGTTACGCAACTGTTGTGGTGAATTTCTATTAACACGTGGAACGTTTGTATGAACAACTGGTTTTGTGGTTCTAAATGGCAGTTGGCGGTTTTGAATTCACTGTTAGTCGTAGGTAGGGCAGAGATGAGCAGATAGTGAGAGACGGAAATGGGCAGAAATCTAATCTTACATCCACCCGAGAGTAAATATTACACTACGGCTCCTTTGTGGACTGAAATAATGCCAAAGGGAACAAAAATGTCATTTAGCCTCATCTGGAAATCAAATAGTTGCAGTTATGCAGCCATTACAATTCAATTTGATAGATAAAGACGCATGTTGCGTTTAGTACAAGTACAACAATAAAAAACAGAGTAGCTGTACGAGGACAGTACAGAAATAAATACAGAAGGATAACCAAAAGATCTCAGTGAGGGCCTATATCTCACTTTCCATCACTATCACTTCAAAATGTATACTCAACTACAGGTAGATACAGGCCAAAAACTGTGCAGATGAAAACACGTCGTAATGTTCTACAGCGGTGTCACCTTTTCTACAGATAATAGACGGTTTTGTGAAGTTTGCGAATTCATTCAGCATTTCAAAAACCACGAATAAAGGTACCAAACAAATATTTCTTGTCAGGCGGTCAAGACTCATAATGTAAATCCAATTGATCCGTCTCCGAGGCGCCTAAAGCTACTTTATGGCAAATTCTGAAGGTCCTATGAGTATACCATCAAAACTCGACCCATTCTTTCATTATAACTCTTCTTATTACTACAGGTCTCTGTGGTCTTACTGGTATTTCCTGCACGATGCCAGAACATAATTTTGCCTATGTTCGGGTTGCTGTTGCCAGCCTCAGCTGTGCTACCAGGCTATAATATAGTATAGTGTATATTATACACTGTATCTGTGGTGTCTCCACCGTAATCCAGTTGTGTAGGAAACTGCAGTATCCAGGAATCCCATCCTCGTCGCCAGTGTGATGTAGCGGGTTCTAAGTCCTACGTACTCGATATTATTTCTGGCAGAGCCAGAGAAGTACAAGAAGGGAGTAGGCTGCAACTGAATTTGCTGATTGCAAGCTAAAGCTCTTTGATGCTCTAGAGCCTACACAATGTTACCAAATTGATTATAACTAACATCGTGTAGAAATGAGACAGACGAGAAAGTGATCCTATAGTAATCTTCGTGGATACTACAGAAACATTGGGTTGTAGCTGCTATTCGGTGTTTTTCCAATATCTAGGCTAATACAGTAGATCCCGTATCTAGCAACTCCTCCAGCCTCAGTACTTTTTGAGACTTGTCCAGATACCCCACTCGGCACAGGCATAGCACACTGTTGAGGAATGACGTCTGAACCACGTCGATGTCATCCACACACTAGATGCCCTAGACCTAAAATGCGTACAAGAGCATCAAAGAGCTTTAGCTTGCAATCAGTAAATTCAGTTGCAGCCTACTACTTTCTTGTACTTCACTGGCTCTGCCAGAAATAATATCAAGTACGTAGCCCCTGTTGCAAGAATTCCTATGCCAACATTTTAAAGCTTGTCCCACAACATAATATGTTATCATATTATGATGGTCAAAGGAGTGAAATGCTCTGCAAAAGTCAATCCCAAAGAACTACATAATCGTACAATACAAAATTGATAAAATAAAGATACTACTTCATACTTGAAATAATAAAATACCTACGTGGGTAGTTAGAAGAACATACATCAAAACCTCATTTAAATTTGAATACTGTTTATTAATGAGTACATTCAATGAAGCTTCACTACCAACAAATCTTCATGACTTCAAAGCGTCATTATATAGTAACAGATCAATTTTATGTCATTCGCGAGTTCAAAAATTTTGGGGTCGAGCTGAAGCGCAGACCCCCAAATCACCAATGCATAGCGGGATAAAGCGAGATAGTAATCTAGGATCTCGGAGATACAGGTTTTAGTTGTTAGGCAAGTTGTCATCGTAGTATCCGTTGGACTGCAGAAGGCTTTCTTTGACGCGGACCAGCAGCTCTCGTTTCACTGAAGCAGGCACCATAGCTACAACAAAAATTAATAATAATAACAATACAAAAATTGTTTTATTTGAATTAGGTAATCACTTGGGTATCTTAATTTGTTTAAAAAATAAATAAATAAAATCTTTTATTTATTCAGAAAACACATTTATTCATTTTTCCCAGAAGAACCCACGGGTCCTAGTGGCTTTGCAACAACGCACTACACCGCATGGCCACAAAGTGCGCCATTAAACTATTATTGACTATGGATAAACGAGTATTTCAGCACGTGTAGAGAATCAATTGGTCCAATAACTAGCACGCACACCATGTTACCTTCTACCAATGAACTGTGTAACTTCGACATGCAAGCTTGGCGTTCTGTTAGATCAACTAGCTCTCAATGCGTTCCACTCCCAGTTTCATGTTCTTGAAAATCCTCTCTTGGCATTATCAAATGTAATGCCCAGGAGGGATAATCGAGAACTGTTCTAGGTTCTTCTACAGCACGAAATGAAGCATCTAGAACAATCTTTCTCCCAACAACTGGAAAAATCTCAGATCTACTCTGCACAATAGTGTTAACTCCTGTTCCCATGAATTGCAAGCCTTCTGTTCGGGTGGGTCTGATTGATTATGCAGCCCTGCCCCAGCTTGTATAACGACAAATATTCAAGATCGATTTACAAAACTCCCCTTCCACGCTCCTGCGCCAGGTAACCAAGGGGCGTCCCCTGTTCCAGGTTACTTTCACACTCCAATTGCAAAAACTGGCGCGATTATTGAGCATAGCCGCAAGTTAGGGACTCTATCTTCGTCATTTTTGTACGGTGAACTAGATGAGGAGATTTACATGCGTCAACCTGAAGGGTATGATGATCCTTCAGGTCGAGATTGTCGGCTACAAAAAAGCCTTTATGATTTGAATCAGCCACCGCGTTATTGGAACACCTGATGGGACTATCACAATTACCCAGAGAGTTATGCAAAGTAAGACGGTTTGGAATGAGTGATTGCAGATCTGTGAACACACCTATGATTTTGGAACCAGGGAATGTTACTGATGAAAACATATAAGACTTCAAGCTCCCATATCTTCAGGCAGTTGATGCGGGTTCAGTGACGCGGACTTGGGCGGAGATGAGCTGACCGGAACATCAACAACGGGAGGTATTTGCCCCTATGCCGGAGGAGCTATTAGATGGTTGAGCCAAGGAGCCATCAGTGGCACTTTCGACGACGGAAGCAGAAATAGTGGCGGCAAGCGAGGCTACTAGAGAGCTGGTTTGGTTGAAACGGCTGTTCAGTGGAATCACAGAATTTATTGAACTCCCTGTATTGCATGTAGAAAATGAAGCAGCAGTCAGGTTGGCACAAAACCCCCTCGCTTGCCGCCACTATTTCTGCTTCCGTCGTCAAAAGTGCCACTGATGGCTCCCGTTGGCTCAACCATCGTAGAACCAAATACATAAAGACTTGTCACTTCTATGTCAGGGAAATGGTCACAGATGTGGAACTAGCTGCCACTCCCATAAACCTAAGTAATTCCATTTTGCACGTCGGTGGAGGATGATAGGTTGCCCAAGTGCAACATGGCAAGCAAATCCATTTCCCCTCTCTTTTTTGTTAAGCTGATTAAAGGCTTTCTCAAAATCGACAAACAGGATGTATAGGCCTACCAGCATTGGCAAACACATTTATTGATTCAACCAGAAGATCCGTGGAGAAACGTGTCAATGAAAGATAACTGTCAACAACGGTATGAAATAACAACATTCTAGTACCTCTACTTTTTTTGGCCACTTCACCATACAGATCGTTAGCAGTCATGTTGGAGCTTCTCTTCGTTTGTCGGCACATCATATGGACTTCATCGACCCAACCGCACTCCCTCAACCGGGACCGCAACAAGTTCTTGAACCTGTGGCAGTATAAATGATCAATAGAAGAACATAATATGAGCGAGTAATGAATATAAGGCTTTAAATAGCTGACAACGGTTCCAGTGACACTGCCCAGTTTTGTTGATTGACTCAAACGGGAAGTCATCATTTTAAATGTACGACTACCATGAGGATAAACCAAGTGGGCCAGTGCAGGAACCGAAAAGAGTATATGTAAACCACTCGTGGAATAAGTTTATTCCAAATAAATATTTACCTTGGCTATCAAATCTACCAAATAAATCCCAGGTTTCCGTGAAGTTCAATAAAAATCCCAGTTTTGCTACTTTTGCGAATAATGTTTCTCTGTTTTCTAGCTTTCTTGTCAATATGAATATAATATATTAAGACTTAATATACTTAGTATACCATGTTTGGTAAGATTGCTCGTACGTAGGTGTTTACAGTGTTTCAAACTGGGATTTTGATTGAACTTCACGGAAACCTGGGATTTATTTGGTAGATTTGATAGCCAAGGTAAATATTTATTTGGTAGATTTGATAGCCAAGGTAAGTAAATATAATTCAAGTTGCGCTGACCTGTCGTATTCCCCAGACGCCATCAACATGGCGAGCTGATCATTCTTGGTTTCCAGCATGTTTTAGACCTGTCATCCGCAAACGGGTGTATAAAGTTAGAGAAAACGAAGAAAAATAAATAACTGAGTGAACGAGAAAAATGTTAACACGGATTTGATCCGGGTTTGGGCCTCAGCAATAGAAATCTTGTTCTACTACAAATAGATGAGTGGCTACTTTTGAAAACAATCAAAGGACATCCATGTAGGTAGTTAGTTCAAATTATGTAAGGCCGGCTAGTTCTGCGTTACACCTAAAGGTAGCTACTTCAAAGGCTCCTATAGTGGATAATACGTACAGTGTAATACATCGTACACCAACCATTCACTCGCACTAAAATGGAGTGACATTGAGGGTGAACTGAGGGTGTAACTATGCGAGAAAACGTATCAAGCGATACGATGTCAAGTTTGAATAACGGGTTCTGCGCTGTTTGAGCTTGGCTAAGTTTGACATTGTTTAGTACTTTTTCTCTTGGAACTATTGATAGCAAGCGGTAATAAAAGACATGACCTGGTTACGTAATAAATGAGTTAATTAAACCTAGGTTGCTTCACATGACTTGCGTTAAGCCTAATAATATTATGCTTTATGCACTAAAGGCTTAATATGAATAGATATGTGTGTTACCTGCATGAATATATTTCGATGACTGTATGAATATAAAATTTATATTTAATGCGAGTAGTAACGCGGAACGATATCACGTACCTATCTAATGTTTTGAAAATGTTTTGTCAGACAAGCAATGTAAACTTGAAATTACAGCTGATGTCAACACGATGTAAACAGGTCTGATAAATTAAACAAAATCAGAAATACCAGCAGACATGTGGATGCTAACCGTATGGATTAGAGATGGGTCGTTCCAGAAAATTTCTGTAACCGTTCCAGTTGCACTTTTTTAACGGCTTAATTAAACGTTCCAGTTCCTCCACAAAGTACAATAAAACCACAAAAAAAATCATCCGCGGTCAAATATCCAAAATATTACACAAAATAGGTGTTGCTGAACAAATAAAATGGAAGAATAATAATTGAATGTTGAAGAATATAATATATTATTTTATATAGGTATAGAATTGACCAAGAAGCCGTGGAAGAAGAGATTTTGGTTCCATCATGGAAGATGTTTTTTCCCTATCAGACCACTTTTATTCATCTATTCCATTTCAATTTGTGTTTGTTATCATAAATAATTTGCTGTGTCAAATTCATATTTTTTAGTTGGCACTTCACTCTGCATTTTTTCTCACTCTGCATTGGGTTGGATACTGCTCAAACATCGATTGTAAAGCATCGATAGTTTCAGACAATTACATTCATTTCGATTCAAGCTCGGCAGTGCCCAAGACACCCCTCTCGGTCAGTGCTGCTGCTGTTCATTTGTGAAGTTTTTTTTTTCAATTTGATTTCATTCTCTATTCAATTCATTTGCTGTAAAGTGTGATCTGCGGGTTTAGCTCCACATCCCCCACATATTGTTTCGTACTTAGTTTCCGATTCGCGAAAGTCCTTTGTGACATCACGAGTACGTTCCGTCAGCTCTCTTGCCGGATCCAACATCTTTTCGCTCGTAGAAATGCCAGAACCGCTATCGACCGTCCCCAAAACCTACGGGAACTTCGAGCTGAAATGTTCTTTGAGCGCCAATGATATCATCCCGGTTCACAAGTACGTCTCCAACCAGACCGGTCTCACCGTTGTTATTAGTGAAGTCGACGGTCCGCTGGTCAATGGATATTTCTGCTTGGGTTTGTATTTATTTTTCTACGTACAGAGCATGTGTAGGAATAAATTGAGTTCGTGACGCTTTGAATACTCCACGATGGTGATTAAAATCGAACATCCAGGCATGAGATTCAAGGCAACTGGGGGAGTGGCATTGGTGAGTTGCCAATTCAGGTACGGCCGAAAACTCGAGACAGGGTTTGAAAAAAACGTTTCAAGGCTTTTGTGGTCTAATTATCATCTATATTATCAGTTAATTTTTCTTTGAAAATTGCTACAGGTCTGGTCAAGTTTAATATATATTTCATTCAAAGCATTGTTAATGTCCAGTGGTATTTAGTAAATTCTGCAAGTGATCTAAGGTCGAACTGTATGTATTGTTTTCATTTCCACAGCTACTGAAGCTCACGATGATGACGGTCTGCCCCACACTTTGGAGCATCTCATCTTTCTTGGCAGCGAGAAATATCCGTACAAAGGAGTATTGGATCTTCTAGCAAACAGATGCTTAGCCTCTGGAACGAACGCCTGGACGGGTATGTTTTATACATAATTGTGAACCTGTACAGAAGTCAAGATTTTGGCCGTTATCAGGTCATGATTGTTCAAATGTGTGGGGTTTATAGTTTTTATAAATGTATGTGTTGTTGATTCCATTCCAGATACTGATCATACATGTTACACGATGCAAACTGCTGGGTCTAGCGGGTTCTTGTCTCTGATGCCCATTTATTTGGATCATATCCTCTACCCTACCCTCACTGTTAGTATGATGTACATCCATAGTCATGTTTGAATTGAAGTTGTACTTTTAAATCTCTGCCACTATTCCTAACTCTGCAGCAGACTTTGAATTACTTTTCATGTACAGGACTCTGGTTTCATCACCGAAGTGTACCACGTCAATGGCGAAGGGAAAGACGGGGGAGTTGTCTTCACTGAGATGCAAGGAACAGAGAACACCGGGGAAAGCCGCGTTGGTTATGAACTTGCTCGGCTCATGTACCCAGGTCACTGCGGCTACAAGTCCAAGACTGGCGGTGCAATGAAGAACTTGCGTGAAAGCACCTCAAACGAAAAGGTTCGATTTAATTTCCCTTGATTCAATTAGCAATATGGAATGTTAGTTTGTATCCTCAAAATTTAAATCCAAAACCCGAAATCACTGCCCAAAACACAAGTGCTCACTTGTGTGTTTGAGTAATTAAACTATTTGCGTCTTTAATGAATCTCACAACTGCACAAGTGGCACCTGCGAAAAGTGCAGCCAATTGATGAATCAATCTAATCCCAATGATACTAAAGAAAATAAGGGTATGATGGCAGGACTATAATTGGGTATAATGATTTAATCTCCCAGCGTGTACCAAATGTCTCGAATTTGTTTATCATACATGTACACCTGACTGAGTGACGTACATAATTGAAGTGAAAAGGGAAACAATAATCAGTTATCCAATTATGGAACTTTCATGCTCAAAGTATAAGATGGGGTTTGATGAATAGCAGAACAAGTTTCAAGTCGAAGTTGACACTCCTCAAGCTCAAGCTGCACAGAGTGTTATGTACTTCCCCATTTACCTACTTATAAACATAATATATAGTATTACCGTATTCGTTATCGACATAATATGTCGATATTATCGTATTCGTTCTAAATAGAAACACAAAATAAGTGAGTAAATTGAGAACAATTTTTGAGAATTATATTCAAGAGGGGGATGAGGATGGTGTTAAATCTCTGACTTTCGCTCCTTGAAGGGCAGTTACAATTTCATTCTCGTGGTGAACAATGAAGAAGGTGCCGCATTTGGATGATATAGTCATCCACAGTATGATTTTCATGGAATTGAAATACTGGAACAACAATTTTTCACTCGGACTTGGAACTTATCTACTGCATGATTGATGCAAAACCAAAATAGTATGTTTTTGGGACATGTATAATGTACCCTCTGATAGTAGCTCACGTTGTTTAAAACCCAGATTTAAGTTGCAACCTTGTGGTTGAAGCTGATGAGTTTGATAATTATATTATTGTATGATAATTATTTTGTACTCAAGATGACCAAACATGTGGATGTTACACTCGTTTAAGTTACAAGGATGTGTGTATTTCATTTTCAGGTGCGAGCGTACCATAAACAGTTTTATCGTCCAGAGAACTTGTACGTGATCATAGTTGGATCTATAAACCCAGAAGAAGTATTGAAGGCGCTCGGACCTGTTGAGGAGAACATCATCTCTAAGGTGGTGTATTGTTGGTCATTATTCATTCGTCTGTTTTATGAGTTTCCAGTGAATGGATACCATCCTGCTTTGCCAGGGGTATGCAGGGGGGGGTCTGTAAGAAACATCGTGAAATATAAAGTTTTGTGCGATATATTTTCAGAATGTCAATCAATAGAGGCGTCAGATATTTTCAATAATAGGATTCAAAACCACACAAGAAGTTACGAACATCATCGTTGAACTGCTAGACATGGGTGGGTACAGGGGGATACTATAAACTACAATATCATTTTTGAGGGATTGCTCAATAGGTCCATACTAAGGCTGAGTTCGAATTTGGACGTCTTTGGCGTGCAAAACGTGTTTTATAAATGAAAAATAAAAAATCTATTAAATACCCATTGACCATGAACAAGTTAGACTTAGGTATAAATTAAGTTATTGTAGTCGATTTCACTCATGTAGTGCGCACAGTAACTTGACCCAAGTGAGGTTAGGTTATGAACCTCATGACCCCCCCCCCCATTCAAAGTCTTGATCCTCCCCTGTGCTCCGCTGTCTCAATTGATACATTGTTAAATATGTTGAAGCTTTCGGAGTGGATTTGTAAGGGTAATCTTCGTTTCAGGGCCCCAGAAGTGATTTTGAAAGACCCTGGCAGACGCCTGTTCCTCCTCTCTTGGGACCTTCTGACATATTGGTGCCGTATCCATGCGACGAAGAGGACAACGGGATGGTGTACGTCGGCTGGAGGGGCCCTTCTGCCGTCACAGATTACTACCGGTTAGTTCAGTCACTGATCATACTTAGCTCTTCTCCTATTTGCTTTTGTCCTTTTTTTAACGAATTAATTATCTGATTTGTTTCCTCCTTCAACTTTATTTTATTGGTTAAACCAAAGACGAAACTGATTTGTTATTGTTCCAGATTTTCTGCTTGCAACATTCTCCTTAAGTATATGACAGACACATCGGTCAGTCCATTGCCTAAAGAATTCGTCGACATCCCCGAACCGTTTGCGAGCAAGGTAAGGGCATCAATGATTGCACAATGCTGTTTTTGAATTTTGTTTGAACGATGTCTGAAATGTAACTGGTGTTTCTTACGTATTTTTTCGTGCTGAATTCAAATCTTCAATCAGAGTTTCTCCATCACCTATAGATTTTCCACGAACCCCTCTCGAAAAATTGAGTAAACGTCCAAGCAGACGTAGGAGAATTTGAACAAAGAGAGTCAGTCACAACTCAGATTTGAAATGGGATGAGTATCTTTGACATTTGTATGATGTAAGTCCCAAGTGTACTTGATTTAAAAAATGGTTTCATAAGCTCGAGCTTTATGTTTAATAGTGGAAGCAACACGTTCTTGGGGTTCGTCAACGGAGGACTCATGGCGTTCTTGAAGCCTGGTTTTAATTGAGACATTTCTGTCCAATGTTTGACAGTCCAGTTCGACTGTCCCAATCACACAATGTGAATAACTATTATACTAGTAAATCTGGAATTAGCTCTTCCTCGGTCGCCAACACAGTCTCTCTTCGGATTTCAGCAGTAGATTGCAGCAGTAGATCATTGATGCATCCCATCTTCCTTGATACCGTAGTTCCATCCATCGAATATCCTGGTGGAAACGCTCCCCCACTTCTTCACTGAAATCCCCCAAATGTTTAGGAAAATATCCTAAATGTGACCAAAGGAAGTGAGACGCCCAAGATCCTGAAAGTGTTTCAGCAAGTCTTCCACTAGGTAATTCTGTATAGTTTGCATCCTATTTCCGAGAAACCTGGCCACAACTGATTTAAAACTTATCGAAGCATTATTAATCTCGAGCTTTATATTTAATGGTGGAAGCAACACGTTCTTGGGGGTCATCAATGGTGGACTTATGTTGTTCTTGAAGCCTGGAGTTAATTGGCCCTTTCTGGCCAATGGTCCCTTTCTGGTTTGTCTTGTCCCCAAGTTTTACACCAAAATACGCAAAGTACACATTTTCCACAAATTTTGTTGTCTTAGCGCTGACCTGAAGCCACGAAGCACCCACAAATGTGACAAAATACGTTTGGACACACAGGATCGACGAGAAGAATACATCATAATATGAAGCAAAACCCGCAGAACCAAAATTTAATGAAACTGTTGTTTTGAAAAGGAGGGCTTTTGTGTATTGTAATCCGCCCTTTGACCTCTACAGACCAATTTAAGCAGTTCGATCCTACCCAGTTGACAGGGCATCCAACATAACAGGAGCGAATTTCAGCTTTCGGCAAGGCATATTGACGAGTTGAGTGTGGCGTCGACATGATAGAGGAATAACTCCAACAAATTTCAATTCAGCACGAAAAATCCACTTAGAAACGAATGTTTAAAATTAAGCATAGAAATTCATGTAGCACTGTGTTATTAGCCTATACACCTTATATTCATGAAACCCTTCCATTTTATCGTTTGACATCGATTTTGATTCAGGTGTCTTACACTCCCTACGAAAATTCCGAGTCACTGATGGTCCTCACTTTTGATAACGTTCCTAAAGAGAGATTAAGCTCAGTGAAACCGAAATTGGAGAAAGTCTTGCGAGAAATCGTCAAGTCGGACAAACCGTTTGAGATGAAACGTTTATCTACTGTCATCAACAGGCAACGGCTTGAAGCTCTCTCCAACCTGGAAAATGCGCCACATGACACAATCGCTTTTACTGTTATTGGATACATGTTGTACGGGAATACCATTGATGACGTAAGTACGCAATACTGTCTCTGTAAAAGTTCAGAGCAACTAAATCAGGAAGTCAAATTCTTAAATGCATTAACACGGACACTTTGTTCGTTGCTTTAAATGATTCTTGATGTTTTGTCTGTTTATTTTTTAATCTTGTAGTTTGATGAACGGCTGAACTACGTTAAAGAGCTCGATAAAATGGAAAAAGAACCACTGAGCTTCTGGGTGAATCTCCTGAACGACGTTTTCGTATCTGGGACCAGCGTGACTGTGAGGGGATGTCCGTCTATCGAAGAGCAAAGGCGGCTGACTAAAGAAGAAGATGACCGTGTGGCCAAGAGGGTTGCAGAGTTGGGAAGAGAGAAACTCGCGGAGAAGGAGAAGATCATTGCGGACGCTATGGCACACAATGAAGTAAGTTGATCTTGTACCCAAAGAGATGAAGAGAAGAACAAAGGGAGTTCCAATGGCCCACTCCCCCAAGCAAGAGTATAAAGGAGAAACCAGAAACCCCCGCCACTTCGCATCCAGTAGAACAATTCGTTGGCCTCATATTTGTAATTCAAGAATATTAGAAATGAAAAATCGTAACCAATTCTGACTGCAGATTAGACCTGCCTTGTGAAGGAAAATGCCTCAACTCAAAATAATTAATTCTTCAGAAATTATCTTCAAAGTTTCTTCTAATGTAAACTCTTCACGGTTCCACTGCAGGTTTTGGATTATGATATTGAAATATATCGTACACATCTATTGCAATTCTGCAAACACAACTTTATATTGGTCGATGTTTCTGCAGATTCCACCACCCGACGCCATGTTGACTTCGGTTCCAATTCCTTCTACAGACTGCATCAAGTTTCACTCCATTGATGTATTCACGAGTGATTCTGAGAAACAAGATCCACGATTCAACACCAAAGAAATCCCTCTTTACGTTCAATTAGACCACCTCAAAACGAACTTCGTTTATGTAAGTAACCTGTTGCTTTCCGGTTTCATTCGTCTTGCTAAGTTGTGAAATGTCGTCGTTTGTTTTGGATAGTTTCTAGTACTTTCTGAATTTTCAGTTGTTTGCTCTGATGGACTCGGGCTCGTTGAAAGCCGAGTTGCGTCCTTACCTCCCTCTCTTGCTGAACCTGGTGCTTGAGTCTCCCATACGCAGGGATGGAGAAATCGTTTCCTATGAGGATGTCGTCCACCAACTAGAAGAGGACACTCTGGCCGCCTCATCCCGCGTGGGACCAACATCGAGCGGGCGGTTCAACTGCGGTCCTTTCCCTCAGACCTCCTGTCTACTTCTACAGGTAATTTGTTTATCAAGTATGAAGTATTTATTGCATTATGGTGTCCTGATGAATTATAAAATAGAATAATTTTCATTAAACAGTTGGAACCGAAGAAATATCAGAAAGGCATAGATTGGATTCGGGAAATCCTGTACTGCACTGTATTGACTGCAGATCGAGTCAAAATAATTGCCAACAAAATCCTCAACAACATTCCAGAGGTTAAACGCAACGGCAACGGAATGGTGTATGAGCTGATGAAGGGGTTGATGTACAACAAAGGTAAAGTCGGACACATAATTATTATGTTTGGATTTATTTTGATGATCGCCCCTGATGTTTCAATTGCTAAATTTATGGAAATTGTACATTTGGATACATAGAATTATCTGTGAACTACCTGTTACAGAAAGTAATCACCACGCTGTGAGCGCCCTCTATCAGCAAAAGTTCTTGGCAGGGCTTATCGAAGAAATGAGTACTCCCGAAGGCGCCTCTAAGGTCGTGAGCGAGTTGGAGGCTGTGCAAGCTATTTTGACGAAACCTGAAAACTTAGTTCTGCACATTGCAGCCAACCTGAACATTTTAGAGAGTATCTACCCAAGTCTCACGCTGCCGCTGGTCAACATCATCCCAAAGGATATGTCTCCTGTGAAGGCCAAGTGAGTTCCTCTTTAACCGTTTAAAACATTCCACCTGAGATAGATCTCATTAAGAGGGTGCTGCCGAGCGCCAACTAGTGCGGCGGTGAAAATTACGAATAGTCAACTTAGACCAGGTATTCATACCGTCCTCTTGTCCCTGCAGAAATCCCGAGAATTTGGACTGTAGGATACCCAGGCTCCGACTCACTTATTCTCAGTGGTACACTGTGATATACCGGGGTGTACAAGTTCAGAACGGCTTGCCAAACAGTATGAAAGCTGTTCTGGTAAGAGATCTGCGTTCAATAAAGGAGAACCTATTGATGTACCACTGCACTCCGTGCACGAGTACATTGTACGATCCCTTATTGTACATACCTTCATTATTGTAGATCACTATGTACTTTATATAGAACTTTTTACAAGAAATTTCTACGTATAAGACATGTCAACATTAATTATTGAGTCTACCTCGATCGCAGAACCTCTTTGCACAAATCTTGATCAGATTCCCATGAAACCATCTATAACAATACTCTTTGATTAAGGTTGAAAGTGATACCAGACTGGAAACTTCTTCAAGAGAAGTTAGGCGATGAATCCGCAGTAACTGGAGCTGGCGCTGTAGAGTCAACGTACCTCTGCCAAACTACACCTTCTATCAGAGACTTCAACGACCCTGATCTCGCCACTCTCCTCGTGTTTTTCCAATATCTCACCCAACTGGAGGTGAGCTCTTACACCAAAATGACTGTAAACTTGGTTTTTCTCCCTCAAGGTTGATGAATTGTTATCTCTTACATGGCCAATTTGTGTGTAAGTACCGAATTGGTTCACCGTGTTTAATACAGGGAACAATCCCGTTTCGAGAGAATAATCAACACTTTTTAGGGCGTCCCTCAGTTGCAAGACCTTTTGCTCTTATGTTATTGATCTAGGTCGGGAGAGGACTAAACTGGGAGGACCCTTTTGTCTGTTTACAAATCCGTTTCAGGCAATTCAGAATCCCAATCCCCAAATGAGGGAGGGGGGGGAGGGATGTCGCTGGGAAATGATTCTGAAAAATGACTCAGTGTACTTTTGGTTTTAATAGTCTTCCTGGGACGGGCTCTAAACACTCGCTATTTCACGGATACACTGTTGAACCTTTAGATTTTGATGGATCATTCATTCGCCTGAACTGGTGTTGTGGCACCAGAAGTCGGGTCACTTTGGTAAAAGTTTACGTTTATCTGTATTAAAGCAATCCTGCAACTTATGTCCTCGTTCTCCTCCCCCGGCTCACTTACTAAAATAGTTTTTTAAACATATTTCAAAAATCAGTTAATTTTGGGTTTTATACCTTGAAATTCTAAGGAAGTAGTTTGAATAAATTGTGAGGTGTACCTATACATATAGAGAAAGGACACCCCCAGTAATTCAGTTATCACTCAATATGTTTACCAATGTTTCCATTTGTGATCCAAATTCCATGTTTTTTGGAAAATTACCTCAAAACTGATCCTGATCCTTATTTTGCTTCTAAGCTTACCAAGGCAGTGGAAGCATTTTGTTTGAATTTAGGAAGAGAGCCATCCGTAAAACCCTAATTCTGTCCATCAGACTTCAGATGTTAACAAACGGATATCATGAAAATCTGAGGTAGGTACTATTGTATTTTATGGCTCAATCATGAAATCCTTGTCCCGCCCACGTGTAACTCCAGTTGTTATTCATTTTACACGGTTATACGGTTAAATGCACAGAAGTTTTATTACGGAAGAGCCTAAATGTATATAAACCACAAGTAATTTTTCCCGATATCTAAACGTCGAATTGAAGCGAATTTCGTTTTTTGCGTTCAATTCAAGCGGTTTTTATGGACAGTGAACATTCTAGAATTCCAAGAATAATATTCTTAGTAGTTATGCTAGCTGACCCCTTTAGGTTTTAATGGAGCTTTTCGAATGCTTCAGATGATAATACAGCATGAAATATTCGAAACCTGACTAATAACCATCCTCCACGAACTTTTTACCAGTATGTGTTCTCGTACTATCTCATTTATTCCCACGTCTGATTTTGTCTAGGGGCCTATGTGGAAGCAAATTCGAGGCCAAGGACTAGCATACTCCTACAACATTGTGCCGAGACCCAACGAAGGCAAACTCTACTTGACCCTGTACCGAGCGAGTAACGTCGTTGGGGCCTACAAGGAAGCCAAATCGGTCATTGTAAGTGTTAAACATCATTCCTTTGTTTATTTCTTATTGTAATACTCTTATCACGTTCATCATCGTCTTTAGCCATTAGTTTAAATGGTAGAACTAATGCTACAAATCTTCTAAAATTGGCTCTGTATAGACTTCCCTTATGCCTGAGTTTCTGTTTATCCCAGAAAATGATTTCAAATATACTTGTTCTCCTGGTCAATAAGTGAAGGAAACCTATTCATTTGCCAATCTCGTTCATTCTTGCTTTGAGTTTGAAGTTGATAATAGGTTGGATTCTATCAGTGAGATGCAACTCCACCAACTCAAATCTTCCTGTTATTATATGGGCATCTGTACAGAGTTCACCATTCAGGAATTGAATAGGAGACAGGAGACAATGAATTTTTGAGCGCAAGCAGTTGTCATTTGCAATGAAAAACTGCTTAAGAATACGTAGCAAAGTATTTCACGGAGGTTTATTTACTGATGGATAGTTGTGCGCTCTCCAAGACAAGTAAGACGTCCATATAAAGTCTGCCACAACCATGAAGAGCACTCTGTGATTGAGTGGGACGTAGAGGAAGTTGACAACCATCGCTGGCGGCCAGAAGATGTAGTTGGTGATCAAGATGTCTGAGAGGTCGTTTTTTACCAAATCCGTCACACCCTTTTTCCCCTCTCCTTCCAAGATTTTGATGGCTACCAACTCGAGAACGAGAAGCGCTGGGTTTGCAGTCAGTTGGTCGACAGTAGTGCGAATGAGAGCTGTTCGTAGCGTCATGCTGTTTGGACAGAGTTTCTCGAGGATGAACACCCATTTCTGTGTTACTGGGCCAAGTACCGTACCAACGCTGAAGAAACTGGAATTTCAGTATTCAGAGAAAAATGTATGGATTACCATGAAAGGGATGGAAACTATTTACTCAGAATGGGATGGAAACTACTGTTTGGAATGGGGCGAGGGCAGGTCAGGGGTTGTTCACTTGTGAGTGTCAAGTCATTGTGGGTTGTCAAGTGTGAGTTGACTTAGGCGCATTAATGAGCATTATTCTTCTAACTAATATGTTTCCTCTGCTATTATGTTCCTAGTCGAAAACCCCCAGACAATCCCCCAGATTTCATTCTACAATAAATGTACACTAATGAACACAAACCGCTGACGGCTATTCGTTCTTTAATGTTGGTTTTCATTATATTTCAGTTTTCTTGTTCCCTAAAGGGGTGTGGTCGGTATAATATGAAAGTACCAAGAGAAGTCACTTAAATTTCTTTGTTTTTGTTTCTCTGTTGAATCAATCTTTAGCACTTCCCTAATGTTCAAAGGTATTTAGTCGATACTGCATAAACTATACGTCTTAAATTAACCTCAAAAGTTAATTTCAATCAGTTGTCAAAATTCCGTGTCTGGTATTAAACAATTGTGATTGTTGTGTGCAAAAAAGTTGTAAATCCAGTTCAGACGTTTTCTCTAACTTGTTTAAAATTAGTCATCGTTTTCATTTGAGTACTTCTAAATTTGTTCGCTTGGAATGTCCAGTCGAGTCTTGATATCTAAGCTTCTAAATTTCCTTCCCAAGTTCTCCTCCTGCCTAAAATCCTCCTTCTGGCCTTTATAAACCTGATCTTCAATAAACGAGCAGTAAATCCTACGGTAAATCTTAGGTATCTAAGATTCTTCCTCATTTTGGATGTATCATTTTATCTAACGTTATTGGAAAAATACCTCGCCGTCCGCCTCATGTTTACATCTTGGCGTTCTACATATTTCTGTACGAAAACATCACTGAAGGTCAATCCGAGAGAATAGTGTATCATGCTCATCCTGTACGGTCGGGCAACGCATTGCCTCTTGTAGCACCCAATCAGAAGGCGAAATAAACCATGATTTAACATGTAACACACATTTATCACTAATTTCACATACCTATTATTCTGTTGAAAGCTTTTTTCGAGCCACACCTAGTCTTGCTTGAAATGTTTTGTTGTGCAAGTTTCCATGGTTGGATCACCTTGAAAATGCGCATTTTTTTGTCTCAATTCGAATAACTACTTAGCGTTGATTTCCTAGTTTTAACTAGAAAATCTTCTTACTTTTCAGGAGGAGCGGTTACAAAATAACGCCAACTGGGACCAAACTTTGTTTGAAGCAGCCAAGAGCTCTCTCATTTACGAGATTGTTCACAGAGAAAAGTGCATCGGCGATGTGGTCGTTCAGTCCCTCCTTTCGTACTTCAAGAAAGTCGATCGTCATTACAATAGGTACTGATTACATTATCAAGAGCGGTTTAAAAAGTGATCGCGAGTCTATTGAACTCGAACTGAACAACAGAAATGAGGCACAGATGTTGGTCCTTTATACCAACGAGCCACAGGCCTCTAATAGATATTGTCAGTAAACTTGCAATTCCTACAACGTGTGAAAAAAAAAATTAAAGAACAATTGAAGTCCGAATATAATATATTATTAACGGAACGACGGAAGAAAACCGAAGAATGAATATTGAAACCAAGGTTTATCAGTGTAGGAAAATTGAAGTGAAGGTTATCAGTTCCGAATGATCCTAGAAGTCGTTTTGCTAAACATGGATCCGAACTGATCCCATCCCCTCCTATTTCTTAACTCGGTTCCGCCCAGAATCGATTCTGAACGCTTAGCCAAACAAACCAAACCTTATGTCCCTTCCTTACTGTTTCAAGTATAAACTGACGTGTAGTAAAGACACCAAATTTTGGTCTATTCATCCAAAAAACCGATCTGATTGAGATCCTTCCAGAAAGTTGTAGTGGTATCTCACACTATTCCCGATTGCTAAAAGTAATTCTTTGTGGCTTCCATCTAACTAATGAAATCATTTTTCGCTTTAATTATCGAAACTGATGATAGAACTATTGGTTCTTTGAAAACTCCCCTCAGTATTCACACGCTCACTCGTATGACGCTGAAAAGCATCTGACAGAAAGTTCAATTCCGTTCAAATCTACTATGTAGGCACGGAATCCTTTGTATAACTCGTAATTTTATTTCAGGACGCTCGTCTCCCTCATTTCTAAAGTGCAGATATCGGATTTGGCGAATATCGGACCGAAGTATGTTGCACCAATGTTCGATCCCATGGTGTCGAAAGTGACTGTTGTCTGCCACCCTTCCAAAGTCGACGAAGTCGCGAAGGGCCTTAACAAGTGAGTTACCTCTGTTCACATCATCCATAATACCTATTACTTTTCTCAGGTTAAGAAAAAGAATTAACAAATTCTCTGTTCTTCCGTATCTGACTCTGTTCTCTCGTTATTTTCAGCTTGGGTCTAAAAATGAAGTCCTACGTCGGTCTCGAAGAAGTGTTCGCCAAACTGTGGTGAATCAACAGCATCGAGAGGTTTGCGACTGAAACGGCCGACTTGAGGGTTCTCTTCATGGACTTACATTCCTCCATCGCATCCCCTATCATATCAAGTATTAAATCATTTCGTTCACACAGTTCCTTACAAAGACTCGCATCACCGTTTTTCCGTTATCATAACCGCATTCATTTACTAACTTGATTTCACACCATTATACAGCTTGGGTTTTAGCGAAAATATCAGTAAAATGATCCTACGTTATGAAATGGGTAATAACTTGTGATAAGGGGAACCCGCATAATTCGCTCGTAGGGCCTGAATGAACGGCTTATCTAAGACAGGATTTGTGTAAGTTCACTGACACTGTATTCTAATTAATAATCAAATTAAAGTATTGCTAATAGCTTAAGGTACCGCATCAAATATAATATTTTGCACGATTAATTACTAGGGTTCTTCCATTCGAATCTAGTTAACAGCCATTCGTATTCTCCAATCATGTAAGGAATTGGCGTCTTGTGAATAGAGACAATGCATTCCCAGTTTGTACATTTCGACCATTTAGATCAAAGTTGGGCTTTGTGATCGTTTGGAACCCGTGACTCAAGCAGGTATTTTTAAGTCTGTTGTCAGAAAGAATTATATTTGTTTACTAAATGAATATATTTCATTGTATTTTTCTTATTTTCCTCTCGTTGTAGATTACAAATTAATGATATTTGTGTTTCACGTCTGCCCATGCCGGGAAACCACACGACCGGAAAAAATTTGAAGGGCGCAAATCATTGACACTCGAGCAGTGTGTCCTGTGGCTCCTCTAAAGAGTGAACGAAAAAATCGTTCAGCATACCGTCCTGAAATGACACTGATTGCTTGCTGGATTTCGTTTTCAACAAAACAATAAGTTGACTTGTTCTTTTGACGTAACCGTCTAAGTGAAGTGAGCCTTGTCCGGTATGCCTTGTTCTGGATCCTCTAAAATTCGTAACATTTGCACAGAAAATCGTTCCCGTTGAATGTGGTCCAACTTTCTGGACAATCATTATTTTGTATGGATGGACATGTAAATGTTTAGTCAACATCAATTAAAGCCAACGCCGAGGAATCCAAGAGCCTGAGCGCGATTGGCTTGCTCCCACAGACGCTCGATCACGGTTCACACATTTTCAGGGGTATCGACTGTTGGCCTACGTGCATTGCGTCTTGTAACCAATTTTGAAAGGCCCGACTCATTGAATCAAAACTCTCATTACACTTAAGAAAGGTCTCTCCTGCGTACAGACGAAAATTCTCCTCTTTTTGCGAACCCCAACCCTAACATCTGCGCCACCCTGTAGTAAAAGTTCTGAGTTGCAGATTGGTAAATTATAAACAATAACGTCCTCTTTTGCATAAATAATATTAAATACATAAATAAGGGACATTGAATAAATTCAGATTTTTCTTGCATCAAAATGCTTTTGGTTGCTGGATTTTGCCTGCAAAATACTATGAAGCAGCAGTCACTTGGCATAACACGAAGGGATAACAACTATAAACTCAAATTGAACGAATGATTTAAACCGAAATTTCATTTGTAGACGTAAAACCGTAGCTGAATCGAAAATATAGTAAGTTCTCTTGTAATACTTGAAAATGATGTAAGTTCTCTTGTAATATTTGAGAATGTTATTGAGCAAGCAGACTCAATTTGGGGAAAGCTTCGACTTTGCTGAGGACGACTTTCTGATGAGAGTGTGAGATGTAACCTTTCACTTTGCCCTGGTGTATGAGGTTGGCTAGAATGCAGTTCGCTTCTTCCAGAGTCATGTCTTCCCTTTCCATCAGCTTCAGTGCCACCAGGAGATCCTGGAGCGAGACGACGGGCTGTCGCTCCAAACAGTAACTGTGTGAAGAAGAAAATGAATGAACGAACAATTAAAATTCCATGTTTTCATAAATCTGAGAACAAATTTGTTCACCTTTGGCCCTCCAGGTGCGACGCTTCTCTTCAAAAATTAGGCTAATTTCGTTGTAGTTTAATTTTCGTCTTCTAGTAGATACTCAGAATTTTGTGCACAACGCTCGGTATCAATCACGAGTCGCTATACTGGTTGCGCACCAGTTCAACGACACTGACGTATCACCAAGATTTACAGTGTAGTCGTACATAGTCCTGGAGCCGAGGCCGAAAATGGGTGTTCATTTTAGGAGAAGGTTTGATATAAAATTATGAAAATCTAGTCAATTCTGAGTAAGAAAATCCAAGTCTGCCATTTCAAAGCGGTTGCTTTCAAAAATGGCAGCTATTTAAAAAGTGACGAAAACGCACAAACATGACCTGTCTTTAGGATGGATGGAACTTTTATAGATGATAGATTATGTCCAAACATAGATGTTTTCACCAGTCTGCCACTTTCAACCGGTTGAAAATGCGTGGCAGACTCAATTTCAAAAATTGCATTTTTCGGGTGTAAAATTTACAGTATTTGGGACGCCTCAAATTTTCACACATGATTATATATGCCCAAATAAGGAGTTTGAGACTTGTCTGCCAATCTAAAGCAGTTGAAAAGTAATGGCAGACTTGAATTGAAATATTGCCAAATTTGGTGATAAATTTCATCAGTTTTAGGAAGATTCAAATTTCAATACGTTAAAGTACCTGTGGTATGAGAGCAATAGACCATGGTCTGCCTTGCCTAGCCAGTTGCTTTCTACCGACAGACTGAAATGCAAAAATTGCCAAATTACTGATCAAAATTTTGTGATTTTAGGATGCTTCAAATTTCGGCTCAACATTGTTCTCCTGCAATAAGACTGAAAAAGAGTAGTCTGCCTTCAGTAACCCGTTTTTTAAGTTAGGCAGACTGAAATTGAAAAATTGCAATTTTCAAGGTCAAAATGAATGTATTTTGGGAAAGTTGTAATTTTGGCATGTGATACTAGCATGTTAGTGTAAACTTTTTGACGCAGTCTGCCATCAATATTCCGCTGCCTTCTGGCGGCAGACTGAACTCAAACGTGGGAAAACAGAAATAATTTCAATTATTGACCATTTTTATGGTAAAAATGCATCTTCTTTAGGACGATTCAAATTTTGGCACATGATACTACATTGTAAGAAGAAACTTTGTGACATGGTCTGCCATCAATATCCAACTGATTTTTTCGGCAGACCAACAATATTAGGTATCTTACTTACATAATATGTTACAATTTGCCATCCCTCAACACCTTTATTAGCTGCAAGTAATTTTTTCTACATCCATTTTCCTTCATGTCCGACTGTAGAAAATATCTTTAATTTATAAATGAAACAAGGGAGAAGCAGAAAACAGAATGGGAAAACACTAAACTTCGCGTCGAAAACGGCCGTTAGGTGGGTCCCGGGTAGCCGCCCAGAATAAAACTGCCTTTTTTTCATCTTCCAGGTAAACTACAGTCTAGAAATTTTAACCGTCAGTCGGGGATAGACCACATTGCAATATTCACTCGGTTTCTCATCTGTAAAATTGTTTAAATAATACCTTTTTGTAATAATACAAATTAAATTTTGATGCTGAGCTATTGACTTGAAATTTTAAAAATACTTAGGTCAGAACTGGATCACAATGCAATATTCACTCGGTTTTTTGTCTGTAAAATTGTTTAAATAATACCTATTTGTTTAAACAAATGAAATTTTGATGATGAGCTACATACTTGAAATTTTAAATATAGGTCAGAAATGGATGACATTTCAATATTCACTCGGTTTTTTTCTCATTGCAAACCTGTTCATTGTGTACCCAAGATCCTTTCCTAAAAGACCTGGCAGCGGGAAATATTATTCAACATGGTTTGAAAAGGGAAAAACAAGTTTTGTAAAAAATCCCAATGCTCTAGGTAGTAGTCGATACCAGTGACCAACATTTTCTTCAGTAGTCGACATGGTTTTGCACTAGTAGTCGACCTACATGTGTTAGAAGTCGACAGTATCACTTGAGTCAGTAGTCGACAAATTTCGTCATTCCATCGTTTTCGAATTTTACGACATCTAAATAAAACACATTCAACTGTGAATCGGAACTTGAAAATAGATTAATAAGATGTACCTAATGAAGTTATCAGACTTTTTATTTGCAAACAGCTCATTATCAGTCTCAAATTTCAATAAGTACTTAAGTAAAAAGGTATAAAAACTATAGTCGAAAACTCATTGTCAGAAAATTGACATTACAGTTGGGCTTAGGTACCTATTTACACATTTTTTTGACATTTTCATGTCTTTGCTTTGGCACATAAACTGAAACGGGAAAAATTTGTTCCCTTGATTCACCCTTTCCCTCAGATCACGTCAGAACACAAGCGACCGGCGGGAAATTACGTCAGATCCTATGACGCACGAGCGTATGACGTAAGACGGCTGGCAGGATAACTAGTGCGTCAGAGCCAATGACGCACAAGCGTATGACGTAAGACGGCTGGCAGGTGGCCAACAAGTACGTCAGAGCCTATGACGCACGAGCGTATGACGTAAGACGGCTGGCAGGAGACCAACAAGTGCGTCATAGCCTATGACGCACGAGCGTATGACGCCTAGCAGGAGGCCAACAAGTACGTCAGAGCCTATGACGCACGAGCGTATGACGTAAGACGGCTGGCAGGATAACTAGTGCGTCAGAGCCAATGACGCACAAGCGTATGACGTAAGACGGGTGGCAGGTGGCCAACAAGTACGTCAGAGCCTATGACGCACGAGCGTATGACGTAAGACGGCTGGCAGGAGACCAACAAGTGCGTCATAGCCTATGACGCACGAGCGTATGACGGCTGGCAGGAGCCAACTAGTGCGTCATACGACGAGACCTCTTATGTCTCTGCGCCCCCTGTCACACCCACACCGCGTACCTCGTACTTCATTTTGGTTTATTATCTTCGATAATGAACCATTGGAATCGCCCAAAGAAAAAAAAATTTTAACCCCCCCTCAAAATTTGTTGGTTTACGTTTCAAGATCGAATAAAAAAAAATCCGTCCGTCCGCCGTACGCCGTCCGCGGCACTTTGCCCAGTTAGCGTTGAGTTAAAATTACGACATTTTTTTAATGGGTTTCGACCAACCCCACAATGGTCCTCGAAACTTTTCATAACCCTAGGTCAAGGGGAAGGGGTTCAAAACGAATTTTGAAAATTTGAAAATCTCATATCTCGAAAAATTCATATAGAACGGTATGTTTTTTATTTCTTTTTCTTTACATGGGCTTTCCACCTCAGCTTGCAGTCGAGAGTCATGCCAATGTATTTCGCCTCGTCCGCTTAAGGTACTGTTTGTGAGTTAATATTAACTTATTAAATTTTAATGGGATTACGTATGTCTTCAGATTCGTGAAGTTTATATGGATAGGTTTCGTTTCGTTCAACTTCTTCCTAATCGCTTCGTCCATTTTAGGACGTAATGCGAGATTGCAATTCTGACTTCGCCGTCGTGTTCAGCGGTGAAATGTCCAAATGTCGGATGCAATGTGGCGATAAATAAATAATCAAAATTGTTGGAAAAGTAAACAAAATAATGTTATTTCTGGATTCGGTTGATGTTACCAATGTACAATGGAAAATAACTAAACTTGCCTAAATCTATGGCCATAGAAAAAAAACTCCCTTCTGTCTATACCAGACTGTGTTGCAAATCGGCACCATACCATATTCTCACCGTACTCATACCATACCATACGAATTTCTTTCCTATCATACCATACTGTACTATACCAAATCATACATACAATAATATACCATACCATACTCATACCACGCCATACAAACCGAGTGAATATTGAAATGTCATCCATTTCTGACCTATATTTAAAATTTCAAGTATGTAGCTCATCATCAAAATTTCATTTGTTTAAACAAATAGGTATTATTTAAACAATTTTACAGACAAAAAACCGAGTGAATATTGCATTGTGATCCAGTTCTGACCTAAGTATTTTTAAAATTTCAAGTCAATAGCTCAGCATCAAAATTTAATTTGTATTATTACAAAAAGGTATTATTTAAACAATTTTACAGATGAGAAACCGAGTGAATATTGCAATGTGGTCTATCCCCGACTGACGGTTAAAATTTCTAGACTGTAGTTTACCTGGAAGATGAAAAAAAGGCAGTTTTATTCTGGGCGGCTACCCGGGACCCACCTAACGGCCGTTTTCGACGCGAAGTTTAGTGTTTTCCCATTCTGTTTTCTGCTTCTCCCTTGTTTCATTTATAAATTAAAGATATTTTCTACAGTCGGACATGAAGGAAAATGGATGTAGAAAAAATTACTTGCAGCTAATAAAGGTGTTGAGGGATGGCAAATTGTAACATATTATGTAAGTAAGATACCTAATATTGTTGGTCTGCCGAAAAAATCAGTTGGATATTGATGGCAGACCATGTCACAAAGTTTCTTCTTACAATGTAGTATCATGTGCCAAAATTTGAATCGTCCTAAAGAAGATGCATTTTTACCATAAAAATGGTCAATAATTGAAATTATTTCTGTTTTCCCACGTTTGAGTTCAGTCTGCCGCCAGAAGGCAGCGGAATATTGATGGCAGACTGCGTCAAAAAGTTTACACTAACATGCTAGTATCACATGCCAAAATTACAACTTTCCCAAAATACATTCATTTTGACCTTGAAAATTGCAATTTTTCAATTTCAGTCTGCCTAACTTAAAAAACGGGTTACTGAAGGCAGACTACTCTTTTTCAGTCTTATTGCAGGAGAACAATGTTGAGCCGAAATTTGAAGCATCCTAAAATCACAAAATTTTGATCAGTAATTTGGCAATTTTTGCATTTCAGTCTGTCGGTAGAAAGCAACTGGCTAGGCAAGGCAGACCATGGTCTATTGCTCTCATACCACAGGTACTTTAACGTATTGAAATTTGAATCTTCCTAAAACTGATGAAATTTATCACCAAATTTGGCAATATTTCAATTCAAGTCTGCCATTACTTTTCAACTGCTTTAGATTGGCAGACAAGTCTCAAACTCCTTATTTGGGCATATATAATCATGTGTGAAAATTTGAGGCGTCCCAAATACTGTAAATTTTACACCCGAAAAATGCAATTTTTGAAATTGAGTCTGCCACGCATTTTCAACCGGTTGAAAGTGGCAGACTGGTGAAAACATCTATGTTTGGACATAATCTATCATCTATAAAAGTTCCATCCATCCTAAAGACAGGTCATGTTTGTGCGTTTTCGTCACTTTTTAAATAGCTGCCATTTTTGAAAGCAACCGCTTTGAAATGGCAGACTTGGATTTTCTTACTCAGAATTGACTAGATTTTCATAATTTTATATCAAACCTTCTCCTAAAATGAACACCCATTTTCGGCCTCGGCTCCAGGACTAACATAACAGCTTTAAGCACTCAGACATACCTGGTGCGTTCAATCAATGACACTGTTTGAATTGAAATTGAAAGAGACAAATGTAAGTTCGTCTGTCATCATCAATCCATGAAGCACTGAAATGAAGACCTTATTGCATTGACAGAACGTACTAGAGGAAATGAATTCTCAACTGACACTTTTTTGAAGAGGTTGCGGTACGTCACAATCCTGAGCCTTTCGAGAATTAGGTAGATCCCGCTCTTGATGAAGAAACCCTGGTGCGTTTCTATGGCGTCAGAGAGGCTTTTAGCGTTTCCGTGTCGGACCGCTTGGCTCACTTCCCACAGCTGAAGGAGGTCGTATTTCTCGAGAGCGCTTTTCTTCGGTAAATAACCCTAGAACAGAACTTGAACTAGAACTCGACAATCAACGCCTTCTGACATCCTAAAAAAAAACCCTGGCAATCCCCACTAAACCCCCATCAATGTCTGAAGCAAAACCAGATCATTGTACACTATTCTAGATAGTTCACGAAGGAATTATAATTCATTCGTGACCAATACTACCATTTTTCTTTTTAAAAAACTACCTACTTTTCTGTGCACATTGCACTGCATTCTGCAAACATTTAGTTTCATATTTTAGAACGCAAAACTTACCAAAAATATTCTTAGAGGCACCAGATAGATCAAAATCCGTCTTTTGTTCCTCTTGCAAGCCTTGTGACACCTCACGAATGCAAATGTCAAGTTCTCGTTGGCTGAAAGTGAAAAAGATGAATCATTATATTCATAGTAGCAATATGAAAGCGTCCTCCAAGAAACCATGCAACCTGAGGTATTTGTATTTTCAATGGTGTTTCTTATAAAAATCCAAAAAAATTCAAGAGTATTTAAAAAAATCCACTGAAATGTTAGTACACCGTTAATTAAACACTAGTATACCATGTTGCGCGATTGTCTATTATAGATGTCTATTATTTTGTTATTGTCCATTATATTGTTTATAATAGGTGCACCTGTTCTCGAGACGGTCTAGACTTGAGACATAGACATAGCCTATAGACACCGATCTTTGTCTCGTCTAGTGTTCACATTGTGATGTGAATTTTTTCAGTCTCATCTTTGCAAACCATCATTGCTTTGTGTGGAACGCGAAAACGTAACGTTGGTGGACGCACGAAGTGCTCGCAGAAGGACTTAGATGGTAGGTAATCTGCCGGTGAAATTTTGTAAATAAATAAATATATCAGTAGTAAATGAGTAGTTACCAATTGTATATTCGCTGTCAAACATGGCTTTCCTTCCAATGTAGTATCTGTAAGTGATCTGTTGACTCAAGTCGAATTTGTCTTTGAGCGGGGACGAGTCGATGGCCCTGATGAGGGGTTTCATAAGGTGGAGCCGATTGGTGCGGAAGTAAAGTTTGAACAGCTGGTTCACGATTGAGAGCATGCCCCACCTCTTAGTCTCATACTCGGATGATCGGCTACAACACGAAATCATGAATTACTTTTGAGACAATTTTCATGATTTAGGTGTTTTACATGATTAGAAAAGTAGACGTTGAACATATCCTGTTAAATATGGTCAAAGATGAAAGATAGTAGTAATACAACAAAACGCACTTGTCGGAAGAACATATTCTGAAACAGGTCATCATGACGTCCGCAGCCTTCTCCAGTGCCTCTCTGGGTTTGATTGTGGTGCCACCTTTGGGAGCGGAAAAGTCGCTGGCAGACGCGGAGCTGTCGACTTTTCCAGCCAAAATCCTCAAGTCTATGCAGACGGTGTTGAGGACGGGGAGCAACCAGTTCTCCTCTTTGTAGAACTGGAAGGCCTTGATGAAGGACTGCATCACCAGGTTGTGTTCCAAATGGGCGTCGCATAGGCGTCCTTTCGACAGCCAATAGATGCATCTGTGAAGTAGATATTAAGTGGGTATAGAATATAAATGTTCTGAAGGAGACTGTGACACTGCTGTATCGCATCGAGAGTGATGAGTACATTTTTGGTACGTTGTTATTGTTTGCTATTAAATTTTTAATATGACTATTGTACACTCACTTGAGATGAGACGCAACCAAATCGGCAAATGGATCATCCACGTAATCATACACGGTGTTATCTTGAGTTTGAAGACTAGGATTTCTCACGTGATGATGCCTCAATGACAGGAGATCCTGAAATGGAATGTCTGAATCAAAACTACATTTTAACGACGTCCCTAGAATTTTTCACACATTTTACGTCGGAGGTAACCAGTAAGACGAGAAAAAGATTGGGTGTTCAAAGTCCATGGTAGAGGATACACCAAGGAGGCACAGATGATCACAAATGCTCAACAACGGACCTAGGACTATAACGTTATCTCCTCTGGTGAACAAGAGAGAAATTATCTCTACCGTTCACGAAGCTGATTTTACATCCCCGTGGTCTCAAGAGGCTGTCTACCAAATTTCAGCGCCCTAGGGTGAACAGGAGAGAATTCACGAAGCTGATCTCACATCCTCCAAATCACTCACCATGGTCTCAGGAGCCTGTCTACTATACGCCTGATAAACCAAATAGTACGCCCTTTCCTAGTTACGAAATTGTTTACCCGGGCGGCGTCGCGAAGGAAAGGCCCGTTCTCGTTGAAATAGGACGTTTCGGAGATCCCTGGAATCTCAATGGAGCAATCCCTATCAAAATCGGTTCAGCGATTCGGCCGTCTACAGAGGAAAGACATACACACATTCGTTTTACATAATATGTAAAATGTTTCATGTCTGTATATTATACAGACATGAAAAATTTTCATTTGTGGAAGATCCTGTAAATGTCTTCCTCGACGATTAACTCATTCTTCGAGGCTCACCCAACAGATGATTCAGTGAAGTTTCAATAATTGAAACAATTATTGGTAACAATTATTGTTACCAACTGAAGCATACACGGGAATTCTGGGCCCAATAGTCACCGACAGTTGTGCTACTGATCTTATTTATAACATTGGAACACACTTTTCTATGCATAAGGATTACAATTTTGAAGACCAGGAGCACACACACAAACCATTGAGAGTTTATGCCGCCTAGTAAAAGTCCGCTATGAATGCTATGAATTAAGCAGCATTGGAAAGAAACGTGATCGAAGAATTTGGCACTCAACTCGCCCTGGCGACCCTATTGACGCTTATTTCGACGATTCAAAATGCACCTCCCTCGTTTAGTGACGATTTTCATACAATGGACTCGGAAGGGCGGTAAGCAACGTACGCTGGTTAGTGCTGGACAACCCACGTTACCTAGGTGCTGTGGTGTCAGTGAACATAGTAGAAATAGAGCATGCTCAACAGACTGGGACAACTCATCCAGTTAATACAACATAAATACAACAATGTATTCATGTCATGAACATTCCACTAAACACTCCAATCTATTTCTTACCACTGATTATACCAAAATTATGAACTACAGGTATTGGGTATCTAGGAACGCGGGAGCGTCCCGCCCGCCAAGAAAACCGAAGCGACTGAGACACTGATTACGCGACGGAACAAGTTGGGGTTTTCACCCACCCGTAGCTCGGCCCAATGAGTGTCTCGAGAGTTGATTTTTTGTGCACCAACTCTCCAGGGGCACGTGAGGACGTAAACCAAATTTCAGCTCTCGGGAACATCAGGTGTCGGGGGTATAACAGTTTTAAAACCACTATTTTTCACGTTTTTCGTGTTCTTCTTCTTGGCGTTGTTGTTCATTGACGGGGCTACAGCCCAGCAAACAAATCGGATCGAGCTGAAATTTTGCACACACGTTTGTTATGCTCCAAGGGAGTGCCTTTTGAACATTTTGTCTCCCCCCATTTCGGCATGGTAAGTTCACCTGCATGTCAACATTGCCACGACGCGGAAGATGACCCAGAGCACCGTCTCATGATATGCGCAAGATATATCGACGCCAGATGTCGCATGGTAGGCAAGTGCATTAAAAGAATACCCTGCCCCACAAACTATCTTCAGCTGATTCATTCTAGGAACTCCTCGATCTACCATGCAATAATAACGTTTATCCGTGAATCAGACATAAGCTTTTAACTTTATTTTTATCTCATTGTATTTTATTTCTAATCTATTTCTATTTGTCTCTAATTTGATATATGGAAATTTGAATTAAAACATTTGTATTTGTCTTTATGGAAATAAAGAAATTCATGGCTATGGCATTTATGCTTATAAGCTAATGCCAAGTGAATTTATTTAAAAAAAAAAAATTGATGGAAATTGGTGTGGTTGGTCGGACTTAATGTCCGCTAGGTTGTCTAGTATATGCTCAATAATTTTGAACTAAATCTCAATCGATTCGACTAATCCACTGCCAAAAATACGTGAATAAATTCCACATCCACTGATTTGGCTAATTTCCGAAAACATCAAAGTTGAACGGTGGTCAGAAAAGTTGTCGTAGAGTGGCGCCTGTTGAAGGATCGATAGGAAATTTTATGGGCTTTCGAATGAGGGTAGCACATTTTGTCACTTTTCCCAACGGTTCTCGAGTTATTCGCGATTGTTGGTATAAAAACGTGAGTTTTACCTTTTGCAAACTTTCGAGAAAGTGGAAAGAGAAAGTTTGCAAAAGGTAAAACTCACGTTTTTATACCAACAATCCCCTAGAAAAAAGGCAACAAATTTTCAAAAAATGTCTAATTCAAATGCATTTAAATTTCTAATTCTTTCTATTTTTTTTTTTTTTTTTCACTCGAAAACTAGCCATGCAAAAAGATGTGATATCCCCCCAAAAACAACTCCGTTGTAAAAACTGGCCCGAAAAGCCACAAAAAGGAATGATATCCATTTTGCCCGCCAGCCACATATATAGGATGCTCGGTGCTTCGCACCTCGCTGTTGAGTGTGCATATAGAAACCTGATGCTCCGACCCCTAACCTCCACCGTCAATGTTTTCCTGTCCTTCCCACAACCCCCTCTGACCCTTAGTCCCCCTCGGTTTCACCTAATATGTTTCCTCTGTTACACAAGCAGGGAGCTTAACGCTTCTTTCAATGCTGTTGGCGGGAGCTTTTTGCAAGGCTTCTGAGAATTAGATATACAGGTAGTAGTGGTGATGATGAGTACTTAGTGCTGGTAAAAAAGCTCCAGCCAACAGCATTGAAAGAAGCGTAAAGCTCCCTGCTGGTGTAACAGAGGAAACATATTAGGTGAAACCATGGGGGACTAAGGGTGAGAGGGGGTTGTGGGAAGGAGACAGGGAACAGGAAAACATTGACGGTGGAGGTTAGGGGTAGGAGGATCAGGTTTCTATATGCACACTCAACAGCGAGGCAAAATGGATATCATTCCTTTTTGCGGCTGAGGTTTTTTGGCGGGCCAGTTTTTACAACAGAGTTGTTTTTGGGGGGATTCAACTTACAGCAAGCAGTCTTCCGTTCTTGTTTCTCCAGGCATTGTTGATCTGTAATAGCCAAACATTAAAATATTAGTTCTTATAAAAGGTTAGTGGTTAATAAGGTTGGATAGTTGGTCGCAGATGGATGACAAGGCAATATTCATTCGGTTTTATGGCTTTAAAATTGTTTAAACAATACCTATTTGTTTAATTAAATTTGGATGATGAGCTAGAGTTTCATCTATCATTTTGTGAATTGGATTAGGGTGATCTGCTCATAGAAGATAACCATTGTGTCAAATTCTTGACCGTTGTGTCAATAATTTATTATTTTAGAATCTATTATACGAACTTCTATCAAGTTTTAGCCATCAAGTAGGTAACTGGGAAAAAACGGGACGAAACCGTGGAACGAAAGTAGCGCGGGATTTTGTGATGATTTTCACTTACAACTGACTCGTTTCTAGGGAAATGTATCGCCGTTAGTTCTCTTCCCACGAATATCGTTTGCCACTCGTTGAAAAGCCCTCAATTTATCCGTAAATTATATACTGCCTAAACAGCTGTAAATATACCTCTGATTTAAAAGAACTGTAAACAACATTCGCGGTAAAAACCATAATCGATTTGGTTTAAGTATATTGATGTAGGTTGGCTTGGTTTTTACGAATTTAACCAAAGGATCTTGAAACCTAGGCGAGACTTTGTTATGAACGCGGGCTTTTAGTTGTGATGTGTTCTTCGACGGCTAAAGCATGTTCTATGTTTCTGGAATTTTAACAGAAGGCTCTAAGCAGTAACCATCCGGCGGTCCAGGGGGCTTGAATTTCTTTTGTAAACTCGGTCCTTCGGGCCGGACGAGGCCCGAGTTTACAAAAGAAATTAGATTTTCTCAAACTTGAAAGATGCCCTATCCGTAAAACTGCTGCATTGGCTGAACATACTTACATTGACTGTACAATATTTAACCAAAAAAAAGTAGCTTGAAAACTGTTGTTATGACAAGGTAAAGAGAAAATTGGTCTGGAAAATTGGAGAAAGTATGGTCTGAAGAAACTGTTAAAATCGGCCGAACAAAACAAAATTATTTGTTTTGGAATCGGAAGTCGGATGAGCTCGGTAGAACAGGTCGGGCCTACTCGTGCAAATACTTTGTCCGTATTCCATTGACTTTTTAATTCCATTAAACTTCTGTTTACTTGACCGGTATCGGCCGCTTTCGCCCATACTCCGCTGAGTGAAGGTTCGGGCGAATTCCGGGTCCAGCCTTAAAAGTGATGGGAGAACGTCACCATGCGAGGGGAGTTGTGGTTCGTCACGCGGTGTAAACGACAAACACAGTATTTTCAATGAGTACGCAACATCGCACGTTAATCGCGCTTAAGAACAGGCCACCAACACCTCCACAGAATTGGTATGGTGGACACGAATGAATGCACAAATTGTCCTGGGATACCGGAGACAGAGGAGCACGTAATTCTTACAAGTCCACGATACGCCCTACCTCGCAAAAGGCTCTTGGAAGACATCAACACGTGCAATTTAGAGAAGCCCTTTAACTTAAATACCATATTAGCCACAAACGAACCATTACGAGATTCATCTAGAACAGTACGTGAACTTATTACAAAAGTGTATCTTTAATTTATAATACCTACATGGATGTCTAATAAATATCTTATGTACAGTCATAATATTTAGGGCTGAATGTAAAACTTTACGAAGCCAATAAAATCTAATAAAAAAAAATCCCACAACTGAAAACGTTCAATCGGCTTCAACCTGGTTCATTCTGTGCTGTCGACGATTTATCATACCTGTTGTAAATACTGCACCAAAGACATCGTCGACAAGAGGCCGATGCACAACACTTACTACAACCACACTCTGCTGCTACTCAGACTAAGTACGATTCAGACACTTCAAGTATTTCAGAACAATAATAAATAATAAACATAGGTCTTCATGAAGAAACACAGGGCTGTATAACGGTTCCGTGGTTGACTCATACCACGGAACCACAGAACACAGGTGGATCATGGATTTTACTGACTGAGTGAGGAGGAAGTTCCTCGCTGCTGTTATGTCAACATACATAATAACATTATGGTACCTACATATTAATAATATGTAGGTACCATAATGTTATTATGTATGTTGACATAACAGCAGCGAGGAACTGAGAAACTGAGCAGAAGAATGAAATGAGAACAAGAGAACATTCACATTAGTAAAAATTGTTATGTTCCTTCTTCCATGGCACCTACATAATATGTAGGTACCATGGAAGAAGGAACATAACAATTTTTACTAATGTGAATGTTCTCTTGTTCTCATTTCATTCTTCTATTTCTTGCCCTTCTCTACAGTTGTTTTTCAACCGCCACCAACTGTTTATCATTAAGATAAACAAGTTATTTGTCCGCCATGGTACTGCCCATCAGGACAGAAATTGGGAATAGAAGAAGAAGAGGCTGTTATAACCTCCTTGGTAGAGTGACATTAACGTGACTCTACGTTCCGAACCCTGTTTATAAATTTGAAATTCGGTAGCCTACCGACGGTAGGTACGTAGTATAGTAGGGTTTTCTGTGGTACTTGAAGTAAATAACATTATCAGACAAGATTCTTGTCCTAATACGTGCTTAGTGGATGTTTTCCTGTAGGTCATAGGTAAATTTTGTGAATTCAATTGTGTGTCTTCGAACAGGTAAGTTTAGAGACATACAAATTAATACCTAATTATTTAAGTTTCTGGCTAAATGGGCCACTAGCTACGGGCATTTCTTGATGCTTGTTGGGAGATATAGCCCTTCTGACACTATGTGCACTGGCTTGAAGACATTTGGTCGTAGGTATGCAAATTGAACTACCCACCTCAAATGAATGGAATATAGTACCTCTCACAATACGTGATTACTCTTATTTGGCGGATTATGAACATGATCTGACTTAACGCTCACAACGGGCTTTACTTCACAGTTGATCTATTCCCAAAAGTGCGGCATTTTTCAACGTGGTCCAAATTTTAGTCGGTTTAGTGAATAGTCAGTTCGGAATTAAGAAACACTTGATGCAATAGAAGTATTTGAAACAAGTTTAACGCGACGAGCGGTTTCGACACCCAGATAAATTATACTGAGTACTATACTCGAGTTCCTTGTTGGAAGGCATGCATCAGTGCATCGTCAACAGAATCTCGCAACCCTGTGGGTAACCCATAAGGCAGCCCCCTTGATATCGAAGGAAAATTGATTTGTCCAATGACACATTTCGTGGTTTGGGGTTACTCACGTCTCTCGAAGGAGGTCCTTATGCAAGTTAGTTGATTGTTCTCAACAACTCAGTACCTACCGTCAGGCTCAGTGTTGAGGTCTGTGGCAGGCCAGATACTTGGGCTGCCATGGGTGCAACTCTACGATTCCCGATGACCATAGTACCAGAGGGACCGGTAGGTGGCAGCACCATCCACAGTCGGTTCCAGACGAGGCGGGAAACGAGACTCCGAGGAAAAACTCCGAGAAAAAATTGAGTCCCACGAAAAGTGCTGACGGGGGAGCCGAGGCCGAGCCCGAAAAACTAGGACAGGGGGTGACGACACCTCTGGTGCGATTGTTCCAAATAAGGACCAGAGGTGTCAGCGGAAAAACCCCCCCGGCGGACGCTGGCCAAAGAAAACTCGACCACTTGGATTCGGAAGGTACTAGGAGGCAGACGGTCGGAGGTGCTTGTCGGTTTTGATCATTCACTTGGATTCGGAACGGACTAGGAGGCGGACGGTCGGAAGTGCTTGGCGTTTGATCATTGAATTGGATTCGGAGGCGGTAAGGTCGCTCGGGCGAATCGCGAGAAGGTATTGGTGAATTCGGAAATAATCGGGAGTGCAACCGGACGGTAGGAACTTGGACCCATCTACTGTAAGTAGAGATTTGGATAATATTCATAAGGGCTGCTTCCGCGTCGCTCTCCAGTTAAAGGAAGGACTTTCGTGTCGTAAGTTAAGTTAGGAATCGTAGCAAATAAGTTCATTCAGCTAGGAGGAAGGACTCGTCGGCCGTTAATAAGTGAACTAGCATTTGAGAAAGGACTCTTGTAGCGAATAAGTTCGTTAAGTTAGGAGGAAGGACTCGTAGATAGTTAATAAGTTGGATTAGCGTTTGAGAGAGGACTTCCGTCGTTAGTTATTAAGTAGTTGTTAGTCGTTGTAAGCGTTGTAATTGGTTTAAGTTAGTTAGTTTGTTTGTTAGTTAGTTAGTTTGGTTAGTTGTTTGTTGGTTAGTTGTTTGTTAGTTAGTTGTTTGTTAGTTAGTTAGTTTGGTTAGTCGTTGTAATTGGTATAAGTTCCAGCGGTGTCGCAGCATATAATAATAAATAATAAGGTAATTGTACTGCTCTGGGTGATTTATTATCCTTCCCCTTTCCCAGCGAGAATAGCGGACTATCACAAGGTCCATATGCAAAATGGCACTGAAGTGATCACTCACGTTGGTTTTTCGTACAGTAGAAACCGGCTTGAAGTCCTTTTGGCTACGAAGGAAAATGTGATCAATGGTCGATTGAGATGTACTGTAAATTGGTGTGAATAGGGTCACTTTTGACCTATGACCCTCGTAAAATTATTAATACATGAGACCAGACCACGTTTAGCCATAGTATAAGGGTAATATTGCTTAATTTGATCCTTACAACCATCGTGTATAATAATCGGGCAATTACCAACGGTGAAGCCCACTCAACAGGTGTTGTTGCTGAGTCGATTCGGTGATCCCATCAGCTAATAGCCTTCAAGTTCTTGTTCCACTTCTGCTTAGTGTGCAAATGGTATTGTCTTGGCCTAAAAAGTTTTGGAATCGCTCCTGGCTTCATTCTAATCTCAATTTTGTGCCCTACAATAGTCCCAGTTGCATTATCAAAAAGACATGTGTATTTTCCAATCAATTCTTTAATTTTAACAGGAATTTTCCTCACTCCTTCTTCCTTTACAGGTCTGTCTTCTGAATAGACTGTCAATGGAAGGTTGAATTCCAACGCCCTCTTCAATCTAAATAATGGTGTACCATGCTTGTTCACCACAATGAGCGGTAATTCAATTTTAGCGGCAAAAGCCTCTACGGAGACCCAGGCTATGCCCAAAGTTTCTACCACTTTCATAGCACCCGTTCAGCATTGCTTTTGAGTCGTTCTTCGAAATCTGTCGGCATCCTAGGCGCGATCCTTCATCACTTCCGATTTCTAGATCTACTGGGAGCTGCTGTCGATTCGCCTGCTGTTGTTCTCTAGTTGGACTCTGTTTGTTGTGATATTTGACTTGACAACAATTTTTTTTTTTCCACGCCACTGCAATCCTCTCTAAGTTGTTACAGAAATGTAGGCAATGTATTTCAGATGTCCTCTGAGCAGATTTAGGCAATGTCATCTGAGCAGATGTCATCATTGATATATTTGAGCTACTTGCTACGGTCGATTTCTTATACTATTTGGATGAGCCTCAGTTTTCTCTGTATGTTTCATTTCTTGTTCATTTCAGCTCAAAATGTCGGATAGCGACAGCAGTGAAGAAGACAGAAGAGCCAGAGATGAATTTGCAGCGAGGCTCAGGAAGAAAGACAAAGAAAAGACTCGGAACATAGCAACATCTTCAGGTGTGCTATATACACTCGTAACATTAAACCATATTTGATTTGCCCATTGATATAACCATATTTACCTACTAATCCTCATACACTAGTTTCAATTATATTGCCATTAACGATGGACGTTCCTTCCCACTTTCTTAGTTAATTAATAACTACATTGATTGATTGACTTGTTAATGTTATTTATTTTCTTGTACTTCATCTGATTAGACCGGAAGGCATTTGAAGAGGCGGCCAAGAGGCTCAAACTCGAGGTCGAAAATCAAGAGAAGCTGATACCTCGTCTCCGTGTCGAATCACGAAGGAAATATCTCGAAAAGCGCAAAGATGACAAAGTCCAAGAACTTGAGGCGGATATTCTTGATGATGAGTATCTGTTCCAGGAAGAAGAGTAAGTATTGCTCTAAGCAAGTCGTACAGTTTCGTGTTTTCTCTATTTAGGGGTCCGTAAGACATTGAGCAGGTGTGGGCTGAACAGGTTAGATTAGATTGGAAGTAGTTATTATTCAAAGATAATGGGAAAATTGATGACTGCATTTCTTGTTTCCAAGTGCTTCAAATCGGCGAAAATCATTTTCTCGAAACCTCAAGTCAGCCATTTTGCCTTGATGACTCTTTTTGGCTTAGCATGGTGACGTAGGTCCTGATGAACGAAGATCAAGAACTATGGTGAGGCTGGTACTGACCGAAGCTGGATCATCTTGATTCGTAGGCGTTTGACAAACGCTGGAGCACTCAGATGTTTGAGAGCGGGCCTTGAAGGATTTCGGGTAGGAGGGAAGACTTGGAAAGAAGGATTTGGAGACTAGAAACTAATACAATGGTTTTTGGAACATAAAAACTTCTTGACGACACCTGATCGAAAGTAAATGTTGAGATCTAATTAGAGAGGTATGGACAGCTAACAAACGTTGCTGGAAGAATCCCACCAGGTTTACCCCGGAACGTTAGTTCACAGGACGCGTCTTCCTTCAGAAACATCTGCATCGTGTAGTTATTGAGAAATCCCCAGTTTGTGAAATGTGTGGAGCATGCGAGATGGACCAAAAACCCCATGTCAGACTCAGCAAACCACCTGTCAGCCATACCCAGCTTTGTAAGGTTGAGTAATATTTTCGATTTTGAAGGCCTGACATTTCACTGGCAATAAACTGGTGTGAATGTACTTTTGTTATTAGAATGAACTTATTTAGTAAGTGATTATTTCGGATCGAAAAATAGGGAACGATGTTTCTGCTGAAACAAAGACATCAACTAGACAGTCTAAAATGGTTCAAAATCAAGTCTCCATGATGGGATCATTCTTACTCGACTGTGGAAACTGTTATTTTTGAGAGCAAGTTGTTTTACGAGATTTTTGACCTGGTCATAGTACCTTCGGTTGCACAATGTGCTTCTTTCTGATTTCACCTTGTTCGAAGGTACTGGTTGTGTTGTGGATCTTTGTATCTTCGCACCATAAAATGCACTACTTCTACATTTTAGACTCACTGAACGAGAGAAAAAAGAACGCTCGCATAAGAGAAAATTGTTGGAGCTGGCAAAAGAACATGAGAAAGCGAGGGAGCTGGAGCGCGTGCAGCGCTATCACATGCCTAGAGACGTCAAGGATGTTAGTATTTTTCAAGCGTGAAACTATAAAATTGCTACTCTCACCAAATTTAACTGTGTTGTTCGTACATCCCTCACACCTTGATTATTTGTAGAGCATCGGAGACTACGAGGAAGTCGATGAAAGGGAGAAAAAACCGAATTATGAACAGAAGAAATGGGAAGAAGAGCAGTTGAGTTCAGCTGTGTTTCGTTTTGGTGCGAAAAACAGAGAACAGCAAGATGTGGAGTACGACCTTGTCCTCGACTCTCAGATTGACTTCATCCAAGCCCTCAGCATGCCTGGAACCAAAGAGAAGGTGAGTGGTTTAGTGAACAACAAATAACTATTTGAGGTTAACCATACGGCATTCGTCTCTGAATCGATGGTTGATGAAGTCAATAGCACCAAAATGTTTCGGAATTATTGAACATTCGATTTGTAAGAAGGGCGAGCCAAAAACCTCAGATTTTCCCCCATATAGAGAATATTCGGGATTGAGTCCCATAAATCGTATTTTACTCTCCCTAATTCTGGTTTAAAAGCTAATTACAAAAAGCTGATGATTTGAAATGGACGAGTTGTGTCCATTTTTTCATTGTTTCAAACCTCAAGAACCATGCCACCGACCAGTACCCAACCTGCCCGCCATTTTCCTTCTTTATCTTTCACCGACCCAAACCGATCCACTCCGTCATCCGATCTAATCCTAACTGTGTATTCAACTGTACTCAGAGAAAAGTTATAATTATATGTTTGACTGGAATACGTCCTGGCACCAGGCTCAACGCTTCTATCCTTACCCATATTCAATATTCGTATTGCTTTCAATAATTTGTTTGAATCAATGAAGAGTTTCCAAGGACAATTTTTCACCCCGTTTCCACGACTTGATTTTGTCATTTCAGCCTGACGAACGCCCCATGACTGAAGCTCAGAAGAAGAGAATGACAATAGAAGAAACACAGAAAAGTCTGCCGGTGTACAAATTCAAAGATGACCTCGTCCAGGCCATCAGGGACCATCAAGTTAGCCACACATTACTCCTACAGATTGCATTTAAAATACATAAATCAGACTTTGTCCACATCAAGCGGCTGCTCCTCTCAAACAGAAATGGGAAGAAAATCTTTTTAAATTTGGATGCAGCGTTGTTTATTGTGTCAAAGTCAACGTTATTTGTTAAATTCTGAAAGCCAGGTCTGGAAACGTAATTATTGCTTATTAAAATAAGAGGTGATGACACTACAGTATCATCAGATGATGAAACTACAGATTCTGTATCTCATGTGTGGTGACATACATTAAAATCAGACACACCAGACTTAATTTCGGAAGTACAGGAGTCATACCATGACTCTCCTTATTCAGGGCGACATGACGGTTTCCTTAAAAACTGCAACAAGAAACGATTCTTTTAGCCAAAGATGACAACTGATAGTTAAAATGCGAAGTATAGGGCGAACTTGGTGACAGAGTTCAACTGGTGATGTTATGTACTTAATGTTGGTACTGCATTAGAACTTATTTATCTGCACATATTTTATGGTTTAATAAATTGCGTTTTCGTCTTCTTCATTGTTTAACTTGATGTTCGTCAGGTTTTGATCATTGAAGGTGAGACAGGATCAGGTAAAACCACTCAGATTCCTCAGTACCTACTGCAAGCAGGATTCTCAAATGAAGGCAAGAAAATTGGATGCACTCAACCCAGGAGGGTAGCTGCAATGTCCGTCGCAGCTAGGGTCGCCGAAGAAATGAACGTCAAGCTTGGAAACGAAGTTCGTAGACTTCATTTAATTCATTCCTGTGTTGAATGAGTTGCTTACTCCAAACTTGCCGAATCTTCTTGTTCCTTGAATCGATTGATTTTGTTGCAGGTTGGTTACAGCATTCGATTCGAAGATTGCACCTCAGAACGCACTGTTCTCAAATACATGACTGATGGAACATTGCACAGGGAGTTCCTCTCAGAACCTGATTTGCAAACCTACAGGTTTGTGTCATTTTTTCAAACCAGCAGTCGCCCTTCGCCTTCATATCATTAATTTATTGTCCATAGTCACTAAGTTGCTAATGACTGTCGAAATGGTTTTATCCTATTTAGTGTGATGATCATTGATGAAGCTCATGAGCGCACTCTCCACACGGACATTCTTTTCGGTTTGGTGAAAGACATAGCGAGGTTTAGACCTGATCTGAAACTCCTAATTTCTTCTGCCACTTTGGATGCGGAAAAATTCTCCTCGTTCTTTGATGATGCGCCGATTTTTCGGATACCTGGTAAACTACTTCATGTTATTATTTTATAAACATCGTCATTTCAATCATTGTTTTGCTTGTAAATTTCAAGAATTACATACTTAGTTTGAGTAAACATTGAACAATGGCTTCCTGCAGGTTTTTTAGTGACGATCCCACCTCAGGCCGTTTCTATTGAATTTATTTTTTCTTTCCTTGCAGGCAGACGATTCCCCGTCAATATTTATTACACCAAAGCCCCCGAAGCCGACTACATCGACGCCTGCGTAGTGTCGATTCTCCAGATCCACGCGACTCAGCCGTTGGGTGACATCCTGGTATTCCTCACTGGGCAGGAAGAGATCGAGACCTGCCAAGAAATCTTGACAGACCGCGTTCGTCGCCTTGGCACTCGCGTCAAAGAACTAGTCATTCTCCCAGTCTATTCCAACCTACCTTCGGACATGCAAGCAAAAATATTCGAGCCTACGCCGCCTGGCGCTCGCAAGGTAGTGTAGCTCCTCTGTTTCAATACTGTAAGGTTTTGTTAAACGATGTTTACCTGAGATAATACAAAATCATTCTCTGTTTGATTGTTGTATAATACACAATCTACAATCGCACGTCTATCACACAATCAATCATGATTATTGTTCTTACAATTTTGCGTATCTGACAGGAAAGCTAACTAGCTATTTATACTAGTATTTATACTGATAAGTTTTAAGAAAATGAGAAAATTTGTACGATAAGAACGAGTAACTACACTAATTAAACATAAATACCGCCGAGAATATTCTCGGTCTTTTCCGGACCTAGTCCTATCAACCAAGAAAATACAAATCTCTTGTAGGCAGGACGGTTACAATTTTGGGGGGTTTTAAGAAAATTGGGCAGGGTATTGAATGTTTGATAAATTAGAGACTGGGGATCAGGGGCTTACCTGAGATTAGCCGTTCTCTGACGATAGCTAATAGTTTAATACTTCCAATGCTTCTTAATCGCTAAAATTGCAATCATTATCATTAATCGTGTGATGCCTACCGTTTTTCAGGTAGTACTCGCAACCAATATAGCTGAAACGTCGTTGACGATTGACAACATCATCTACGTTATAGATCCAGGTTTTTGCAAACAGAACAACTTCAACTCACGTACTGGGATGGAGTCTTTGATTGTTGTACCAATATCAAAAGTAAGAAAATTTTCGTTTCATATCCAATACTGAATTTTGTTATGCAATTTCAAGATGTGTGTTCTTACAGTTACTTTTCACAACTCTTGTGGCTCAGAGGACGAAAACCCCCACCATATCACCTTAGTGAGTTAACAGCTGGATAACTCGTGAGTTGCACCGGTTAGAATGTGTTAATCTTACGTTGATAACATAGAGAAGGCACTGGTTCAAGTACAAAGTTCAACCCTCACATTCAGAAGCCGTGACCTCCACTGTGCCACCATCAAACGTTTTACAATTCCCATGAACCATAGGTTCAGGAACCATAGGTTCAGGAATTGTAACGTTTGATGGTGGCACAGTGGAGGTCACGGCTTCCGAATGTGAGGGTTGAACTTTGTACTTGAACCAGTGCCTTTACATATTATGTAAAGTCAGAGTATTCTGTTCTATGTCACTGTGAAATGTAGATTATATGTGCACAACTTTTCACGAAAGCCACAAAACCCCTGTGGGAGGTAGTTTCTGGTTCGTTTTGCTCCATCCTAGGATTAAGGTGTACTCCGGCTTAAAGTCCGGATTATGGGGAAACCTTAAGTTAACCAGTGTTGCTTCTACAATGAGTGACATCTCCGGTGTTATCAAATCCGCGATTGGAGATTTTAGAAATCTGGTTTATCCGTTCGATTCGCCGCTAAAAATCCATTCAGAAACCGTAAAACCTCGGAAATGGTCGACAAATGAGTGTTGTCAGTTGAGTGCGAAATGTTCCTAACGACCTTTGAGACATCTGCCACACCTCCCTTTCCTACTAATTCTTTTTACGAAGGCGTCGAACGATTAGTGTATAGTTTCCGTTATCAAAAGGCAATTCGTCAAATACTAAGCAGCTGTAGCATTTTCAAAACGTATCAATACGAAACAACAATAACCGATGTAGTAGCTTATCATTAGTTAGTTGGCACCTGTAGGAATTGGTATCATTATGTATGAAGAGAGAATCCCTCAGATTCGCTGGGAAGCCACATGAATACACCCATAACCCATAAATACACTAGGCATTATGTGCCGCCATGGGTCAGGGATCGTGGCAAGGAAATACGTATGTGGTATCGTTCCTCTCAAATGCTATGCTGAATTGGATTTCTTAGTTTATCACATACGTCGAGGAGTTTGTTATCGTTTTGTTTAGTTTTTGGTCTGTATCTTTAGTAAACTATATATTTTGGTGTTGTTCAGTAGACCCAAATCCTAGGTTACCTCGAAAATTCGTTCATTGGGTCATGTTTAACTCGAAATTTCTGCTCCCAATAAGTTTTCATGTCCGAGCCGATTTCAAAACGTGTAACTTTAAACATGTATTTCCAGCTTCCATATTTTTAGTATTATAAATAAACATAATGTGTATTTATATGTCATACTGGTTTAGCTTTTCTCCGATAAGGTGACCCCGAAACGTTTTAACACATTAGTTACTGCATCCTAAGTACCTTTAAATTAATATTTCTGCTTCAGGCGTCTGCAAACCAAAGAGCTGGGAGGGCTGGACGTGTGGCCGCTGGAAAATGTTTCAGACTGTATACCGCCTGGGCTTACAAGCACGAACTAGAAGACAACACCGTTCCCGAGATACAGAGAGTCAACCTCGGCAACGTCGTTCTAATGCTCAAAGCCCTCGGTATCCACGATCTCGTTCATTTCGACTTTTTGGATCCGCCTCCTCATGAAACCCTCGTGAGTACCTAAGAAGGAAGATTCAAATCCTCCCCGATCCTCTCCTGACTCACCGTTTCTCCTCTATATATAGACAATTCTATGTCGCCCAGAACTAAATACCAACTCTTTCAGAACAAAACAACCAACGTAATAATGTAATACCCAGCTTGTTTTTTTTTTTTTGTTTTTTTTTTCAGGTGCTCGCACTTGAGCAGCTCTACGCCCTCGGTGCCCTCAATCACCATGGAGAACTGACGAAATTGGGTCGGAGAATGGCGGAGTTTCCGTTGGACCCAATGATGGGGAAAATGCTCCTTGCTTCAGAAAAGTGAGTCCTTACATTAATTTATCTAAAACATAATAATTCGTAAGAGATGAGTCCAGGAAAATGCGTTTAATGAATTGGATTGCCAATAAACCTGGCACAAGCCTAACATGTGAGAAAAGCAGAAGGTATTAGGAAACTGACAGTAATATCCTTAGAAGAAGAAGAAGAAAACATGTTTATTTGACCAAACGCACATGAGGGACAGAGAAAAAACAAAAAACATGATACAGCAATGGACTTTTAGTCCGTCTGCAGGAGTGATATGAGCCAGAGATATTATAATATATTTTATTGCATACTTATTATTGAATTTGGCTTACTCTAACTAATTTATTATTATATCTTGCATTTATTATAGGTACTTATATTTATTCGACATATGTTCGTATTTATTCATCGTTCCAAGATCTTTGTCACCAATTGAACTGCTGTATGAGGTATGCACGGTACCTCCAGGAATGATATGCATACTGTGCCACCGCTAACCACTGTTGTCCAAAAGCTGCACCATCCTTGCCACACCAAACACACTCCCCCCCCCCCCCCCCCCCGGAAGCGGACCCTGAACTCCTGGAGCACAGGGCAGGCCCCAAAGAAATGGCGTACATCCTCTTCTTCCTTCATGTTGCACATGGAGCACAATTTCCTTGATCATCCGAACGCAAATATGTCCCGGCATTAACAGCAAGCAGAGCACCCCTCAGCTATAAAATCCATCGGCGGACCCATAGAGGGTGATCTTTTTCTTCCAGTAGTTTTCCAGGTCTTACCTCTAGATTCAGCAGTGGGTACAGCGGATTCCTCGATGACTGGGCACCAGCTCGCATGTCTCTTCCATCCATTTATGGCACACTGATCCCACCAACAGATCCAGCTGCCTCGGCCAGTCATTTACACTCTCCACATCCCAATGAAAATCGCAATCATGCCGCTGGGCCAGTCCAGTGAGTGCTCGGAACCATGATACTTTGGACCTGACAACCTCACGCGCAACCATGCCAGGGCACCTACTGCGCGGCATCTTCAAGGCCTTAACGACGTACCGACAGGTCATGAACAGGGTATGGGCAAAAATAGGCTGCGCACCGGTCTGCAAATAAACAAAATAATTAGGCGTATTCCTTGGTAGACAGTAAATACGCTTAATAAACCTTAATATCCTTTGTGATGTACATAGTAAAGCCACTACACTTGTCCCCTATTACCTACGTGATGTGCTGTGTGTGATTGTTGTATTTTTCCTGCTTCCTTCTAGTCCAAGTTACATTCGGTTGATACTAGTGGGCGGTTCGTCCAACATAACCAGGTTAAGACTCGCCAGCTTCATTTGATCTACACGTCTTACAAACGTCCTCCCTTCTCCTTCATAATACAAGTTGTCTTTCTTCTCCTTTACATGGCCAAACAACCATTTCCGTGAGGGAGCGTTATGGCCATAAAACCACTAACGTCAAAAGTGCGGTTAACTTTGGCTATAATATCCATTGACTCGTCTTCAGATCCAATTCCGGTAGCAGTTCTTGCCTCTTCTTCTTTTGTGGCATTTTCAGTTGAGTTTATGAATGACGATATTACGAATGATAATATCGTTGGTGACCAAGAGTTAGGTAGGTGAGGCCTCTACACTTACCATATCAAAGATGACGAGGCACTTCAAAAGACTAAATTCTAGTACGCTCAATGTCAAGCCTGTAGACCCTAGCATTGGGTCATCTCCTATGAACTCACCTAAAAAAATTGATCATTTTTCCAACACCAAAATTTTGTCAAGGCTTCTTTCCTCAAGCTGTATGTGTTTCCCATGCCCTGCAAATGACCTTTCGTTGAAGCTTCAAAGCTTTAGTCTTAGAACTTTCACCAGACACTTCTCCCTCAAGGTGGCCGTACTGACTTCCCAACCACTGGCCAAAGATGGTTGTCCTCCCGCTTCCGTAGTTCAAGTTCTGCTGGGTCATATCTACTATTTCAAGCAGCATACACCTTTGCCTCTAACTCCTGCAACTCCCGACGATCACAATACCTGCAGCCAGTTCCTGAGCATGCTCGTCGAGACATAGTATCCGCATTTGTATGGGCCTGGCCGAGCCTATAATTTATAGATTTGATCCATCCACCGTGCCACTGCAGGGAGGAATTCTTACCTGTAATTTGCCATGATCTATAAACCTGACAAGCTTGAACTACGCTGATCACAACAACTTTTCTTATTATGAACGAAATCTGATGTTTTTTTAGTAGTTATGACCAGCTGTAGTAGCCCAACAGTACCCTTACTGTTTGGAGGTGGCATAGCGACTGTCACTGAAGTACGTTCTTCAAAGCAGAAGTATGGCGAGGAATGGAAAGTAATATGAAGTTCTAGTTCAGGAAAAAAAGGGCCTGAGGGTACTGTTGGGCTACTACAGCTGGTCATAACTACTAAAAAAACATCAGATTTCGTTCATTTAATGATCATTTAAACAACTTCAAGGCGATGATAAACAAGTGGGGGATATCTGACAGTGATGATCACCGAATTTATGCTTTTTACCAGTAACTAAGTAATAAATTAAATGTTTTCAACTCAACAGAAGAAAAGGAAGATGAAATGATGACTAGAGGACAATTCTAGTACAAATCAAATTTATTCAACAGACCCTTACAGGTAAGTAGTGCAATACAAGGGTGGTATAATGTCAATTAACAAATTATTAGTGGAAATAATATTATTGCAGTCACGAAAATATAAAATTGAAAGGAAAATGCACTGGGTTAGCTCCTCGAATCGTTTACAAGAAATAGTTCCATGTGGATTAATTAATTAAAATAGCATGGATTTTTTTTCCATGACACACATTCCTGTACAATACATACAGCATACATATACAATAGTCTAGTAGTCTTAATAACAAAATAATATTCTTTGTAACTTATCGTACCACGAAATGTATTTCAGGATATCTATCTCAATAATATCACTGGATTCAACGAACTGATCCACACTAAAACTCCACGAACATACTTAGTTTCGTTTAGTACTTGGTGCTGTAGCAACTGACGCTATCCTGGGAGGATTCATCACTTTTCTTGGATGAACTTGAGCTGGTTGAAAATATCTCCCCTTCATCTGATGGAGTTCTTCGCTTTTGCCGCTCGTTCCCTTGGACGTCTTGTTGACTTGGAGATTTCCCTCCCTCAGATCTCTCAAGGGTGACTTCTGAATGTGTCCAGTTGTGGGGGGAGTTTTTCCTGTCCACAGCACTTCGTTTGCTGGGCCTTCCCTCGCTGTCGGTTGAACAACCTCGTTTCTTCTTGTGCCAATTGTCTCCTCTGACTTCATCTTCAACCATTTGAGACTTGGAGTCCAATTTGTTCCTCCTGTTACTTTCAGTCTCTTTTTTGCGATCCTTGGCTCTATACGATCTCCACTCTTCATATCCTGACTTGGACGGCATCCTCTCATTATCCTTATCTTGACTGTCACCATCCCTCCTACAATACGACGAACCTCTCTTTTCAGCTGCCAAATTATCCCTGGTGGACAAAACGTTTTTGTCAGATTCTGCAGGCTCATCATCGTCAGCCTTGTTCGGCAAATCTTCCCGTCTGGCTGCTTTGTCATTCCTCTTGGAATAGTCCTCACTTGGTATCTTTCTCCCAGGACTTCGACTGCTTCTAACGTTCCTCTTGGAATAGTCCTCTCTTGATACCCTTCTCCCAGGACTTCGACTGCTTCTTACATTCCTCTTGTGATAGTCTTCGTCTGCGGGTCTCCTCCCAGGGCTTTGACTATTTCTAGTAGGCTGGCTCCTATCTGACCTACAACTAGATTCCCGTGAGCTACGAACACTTTCATGTCGCCTGTACTGTGCATCTTCATGAGTGTTATTCGTTGACGACAATTTACTTCTGTCTTTTTCTCGATCTAATTTTGGACTCTTGCCTCTGGTAGATCGACTGTTGGATCTACGACCCGGCTGACGACTAGAATCTCTGGTTTGTGACCTACACCTTGCTTCTTCACTACCTTTTTTACGAAGGGTTCTTTTCTCTTTCTTTTCATTTCTTCTTGAAGAATTTCTCTTCTCGTCTCGTTCAAACGGTGGATCCTGCTTTATACTTTTGGCTATTACTCTCTTTTGATGGTCTAACTGGGGGAACAATTTTTGGGAGTTTTCCAGAGCTTCTTTGGCCGCATTCATTTCCGCTTGTTGGATGCTGTGTCCTGTTGCTTGTGCTAAACGTTTACCTTTAAAATACACTGCTACAGTATAGAGCCTAGTATTTGTCGGGCCCATACACTCTATCACTTTGTATATGGGGATTTCCGGCTCACCTCCCTCCATAGTCCTCAATGTCAAACAACACTGTTGCAGTTTTGACTTGGGATCATTCCAATCTTGGTGCATGATGAAATCATGTAATCGGGGGAAAAAGCATACGTTGCAAAACGATTCGCAGTGCTGCAGTCCCTTATCTACGTACAATGCCCCTAAAAACGCTTCCAGCAAGTCAGCTCGGTCTTTAGTTTTCAATTCTGCTTTTGGATTAGCGTAAATTGCATATGTTGCAATGCCAAGATCATCACATACAACTGCTTGTGTTCTGTTATTGACCAAAGAACTTCGCAATAGTGAAAGATGACCTTCATGGTGTTCAGGGAAATACTTGTACAGATAGTCGGAAGCAATCAGCTGCAATACTGTGTCGCCTAAAAACTCGAGCCGTTGATTGGAACCTAAAGTCAAGTTAGTGTAACCAATGCTTCTATCTGTAAACGCTCTCGCTAAAAGCCTGATATGAGTGAATTGCACTCCAATAGAATCTTCAAATGCAGTGAGGTCTTGAAGTATCTTGAATTTTGAAATCCATTGTCGATCCCCGCTCGGTTCCTGTTCTTGTAATGGATGTGGCGGATAGTCCACCCAAACTGTCAGGTGAGTAGATGATTCTTTGAAAAGTGATTCTCCAAACACCTTATCTGCAGCCTCAATGTTCCCGTCTAAGAAAAGGGCACCCATAAGAGCTTCAAAACAATTTGCCATGGCATGTCTCAATTCGAGATCGTGACAAAGATCGGATCCATGAGCGTAAAGCATGTAACCATCTAGCCCTAGTTTTTTGGCCAATACGGCGAGATGTTGATTTTGAACTATTGCAGCCCTGTAAGTTGCAAGACCACCTTCTTCCAGTCTTGGAAATAAATGGAAAAGGTGTATGGAAGTCACAAATTCCACAACAGCATCTCCCAAAAATTCAAGCCGCTCGTTGTGGGTTATATTAGATTCTGTTTCATACTTCTTACCGAATCTGGACATGATGTTGATCAAAGTATTGATTCCTCGCTTTCTCGTATTCAAATAGTGGATTCTCCTGTCACCATACTCAGGCTGCCGAATGCTGCAATTCGTCAAGGAATTTCTGGCGTGGTCTGGGTTCGTTCCAAAATTTTCACGGTACGATGGATGAGTTAGGGCCAACTGAAGCAGACTTCTATTTTTGAACGTGTACCCTATATCAGTCTCTAACACATCCAGGGATCTGTGGAATCTCAAATGGGAAACCAGAACTGGAACTAGCATTGCATGTTGCACAATGTCACACATGATCCCTGTACGATAAAATCCTTCGGCAGAGATTGCTATGGTGACATCCCGCTTCATTTTACTTTGAGTCCTCATTTCCTGCAGCTTGTTCTCTTTTGATTCGAGCTTCCTCTTGTCTTCAAAAGAAGCTTTTGGCATGTTGGCAAGCAAATGACGGAACTTTACGTATTCTCTCCATGCTTTCTGGTACTCAGGATTTCCAGCATAACTGAGTTGAGGAGGTCGAATTCCGAAATGAACAATCTCGGGAACTTTGACTTCACCTTGTTTTGCATCCCTTTGATCGCGGTCCAGCTGATCAACCCTCAATGAACAGGGTTTCTTTCCTGGATAAGTCACAACCATACCTTTAACATCATCGACGTAATTCTGCCATTTATAATTGGATAGATTTATGATCTCCTTAAGGTTGTCCATAGCAATGAGGGGTTTGGAGCTCGCCAATAGGTGGTTTAGTACTTCATTCATGGACAGTAATTCTTTCCCATTTTCTGGCAGCTCTCTGACGAATCTAGGCATAAAATGAAACTGGGAACAACCATTGGAATCGCCTGCTGCTTTGAAATCAAGGTCGACTAGCTCAAGAATCTCCTTGAACAAATATTCGTAGAAGAGATCAAGTTCTTTGATAATGAAATGTTCTGGCAATTTTTCTTCTATATACAAAATCGTGTATTCAATGTTGAAGCGGATCACTTTGCACACGGGAAGGTTCTCCAAAGGTTTATGAGACAACATCGAAAACCCTTCGAATATGTACTCGTGGTTATCATGTTCGATTATGGTTGGGGTTTTAATAAGGAAATTTGTTGGGGGGGAAACGGTGATTCTGTAGTGGTACAGGCGGTCGGCGTTGTTAGTGAATATATGGCACTTTTCCAAGTTGAGTTCTCCCGCATAAATGTTGTGGCGAATGCCAGACCTTTTGGCTTTGGCACTGCACCGACATAGAGGGCCATCATTCATCTCTCCTGGATCGTTGTACCATAATTCGGGGTGAAGTCTGTCAGGATGAGCTTTCTTCCTCTCGAGTTCCTCCATCAACCCTTCTTCTTCCTCATCGCCAGAGCATTCTCCAGATTCTGCATCACTCTCTGTTTCGCTGTTGGTATTACAGCACTTATGATGATGCAGTTTATTCTTTCTGCTGGGCATCACGTAAACTGGTTTCCCTTCCTTAGCCCTTTCTGATCTCTTCAACAATTCATACTCGAACTTTTCACAGAGGTTAATAAGTTTTTCTGTTCCTTTTGACACTTTCGGATTCTCATCGCATCGCACGTAATACAAATCCGCTGGTGCAGTCCTGGTCCAAAAGTGTTTCTCTTTCTCTATTATGTCTTCCGGCCTCATTTTACTTATTTCCTCCAATTGATCGCTCATTTCGTTGCTGGAGGAGCAATTGTTTAACCTCCACCTGTCCAGGAGTTCTTGCCTTTTGGTTTTTTGGTTAGAGTTGAGTTCATCCGACGCACGTGATTTTTCAGAAGAGGTAGATCTCTCTTTACACCCCCTACGACCTTCTCTGCTTCTGCTCCTACGGTAAGTTCTGCTCCTGGGCCTGAACAATGTTGTTGGTTTGTTTTCAGTGCACCTCCCTCTGCTGGCACTTCTCCTTGACGACCGACTCCTGGATCGTCGCCGGGGCGGCGGGCTGCCTACTCTTTCCTTATTTTTCTTACTCTTGCACTTCCTGATGAACTCTTCCATGAGTCTTGCGGTGTTATCATCCCCCTCGCCCGGGGGTGGGGGGTCTGTGGCCAGTGGAAACTGCATCTGCCCTGGCACTAATGACTGAGGTATACCACTATACCCTGCTCCGACTCCTGTCAGTGGCAAGACGCTATAATTACCAGGTTGGCTGGCGCATTCAGGAGGGTAACCCACCCCAGCCCCAGAGAATGGCGGAGGGTACCCCGACAACGACTGATAACTTGGCGGTGGAGGATACGCCGAGTGGTAAAAGTAGCCATCGTTCGAACAACCGGGTCCAGTATTTTCCATTTGTGTTCACTCAAAATTACTTATTACACCTTCATCGAGATATATCAAACTGTACTCACCTCACAATAATTCCAAGTAGGTACCTACTTGATCCCATGTCGAACAATGAACACAATATCACATTCTCTTCCAAAAATGCTTACGGTGCGATATGTAAGAATATCGTATCCATACCAAATCTCACAACTCCATGGACTTCAAAAAGGGTACTTATCAAGGCCGCACTGTAACGAGTTTATTTACTTCTTAAAACTTATTGCTGTTATTGGCCTTTTATTTAACTTCAACGGTATATTTAGTATTGATTAATTACTCGATTTCATTGTGAAATTCATTATTTGTTTTGTGTGTGTGTGTGTTTATAATTTCGGTTTTTCGATTAACTATAACCTCTTAGGTAGAGGTGGGTCGCATAACCTGAAACTGTTATGAATAACCGGTTATTTTAAAATAACCGTTATAACCGTTATTCAATTGATAAAATAACGGTTATAAAACCACCTAAAATTTTGTTTCGCTCCTATATTGCGGCTATTCTGGCCTCACAATCACAATAAATTGTCACTCCCATACTGTCGACAGCTGATGAAGAAACATCAGTGATCCTTCATCATGTTCGTCTTTTGTTCAAACGTTCGTATTTGTAAGCGAAAATCGAAACGTTATCGCCTCAGCGCATCGGTTACGTAGTATAGTAGGGTTTTCTGTGATCGGTTACAATGTAACCGTTACATAACAGTGGTTATTCTGTTATTCGAAGTTTTTCAGTTATTTTACAGGTTACGTTTTTTTCGGTTATGGAATAACCGAAAAAAACGTGACCTGTAAAATAACGCATGCGTTATATTATAACGCATAACTGTTGAGGCTCGTTTTTCTGGCTGTAGCTGTACTCAGGTAAGGTTCTCGATTTCTTTTCGGTTATTCTATTTCATTAATATTTTTATGGGAGCTCCAATTTCCCCCATCCTGGCAGACTTATGTCTGGACCACTTTTGGTTTATTATCTTCGATAATGAACCATTGGAATCGCCCAAAGAAAAAAAAATGTTAACCCCCCCTCAAAATTTGTTGGTTTACGTTTCAAGATACGTAGATTCAGAAAATCGAATAAAAAAAAAATCCGTCCGTACGTCGTACGCCGTCCGCCGTACGCCGTCCGCGCCACTTTGCCCAGTTAGCGTTGAGTTAAAATTACGAAATTTTTTTTAGGGGTTTCGACCAACCCCACAATGGTCCTCGAAACTTTTCATAACCCTAGGTCAAGGGGAAGGGGTTCAAAACGAATTTTGAAATTTTGAAAATTTCATATCTCGAAAAATTCATATGGAATGGTATGTTTTTTATTTGATATTTAGATAGAGTTTGTTCCGTAGAATTTTTTAAGACCATCCGCAGCTTTCTTCACCTTGGAGGAGTATCGGTTTGCCCACATAGAGAATCCCACATTAAATTGCACGAAGGATAGCGTTTAAAAGATTTTAGGGGTTAAAGAATAGGATGGTGTAAACATCAATTCCAAAGTTGACCGGTCTTCATTTTTATAGAATGGCTTGTAGAAATTATTGTATCTAGTGCAACTTAGCATTGAACAAAAGACAATATCTAGTGCAACTTAGCATTGAACAAAAGACAATATATTTATATCGTACAATCTCGTATTTATACAATCTAATTATCGGGTAGAAATGATATTTTATCCTCTAGGTTTTCTTCACGAATCACTGCGATAATATTCGTGTAGGAGACTTTTTAAACTATACATAAATATAATTTTCAAAAAACTCAGTGCGTTATAGATACTCGTAGTTTGTGAAGAGCAGAAGAGGTATAAAAATAATACATCAATAAGCAACAAAGAATTTTTTGACTGGGAATGTTATATCAACAGAAAAAGGAGTAGAGTAAATTACATCGTAAAATGTGGAAGTGCCATGGAGCTAAATTAAAAAAGATTTTTACCCCAACATTTTTTTCAAAACAAGAATCGCAGTAGTTAACGTTCAATTTTACTAGCAAAACTGCTATTTATCAAAAGTGGCGTGCTCGGAATAACCTGACAACCGAAAAATAGCGAGAAACGGAAAAAAACTATCATGTAGGAAGTAACTGAAAAACGAAACGATTATTTTTGTAGGTTAGCAGAAAAGAAATAACGGTTATTTTGTAACCGAAAAAAATGGCGAGAAACGGAAAAAACTATCTTGTAGGAAGTAACTGAAAAACGAAACGATTATTTTTGTAGGTTAGCAGAAAAGAAATAACGGTTATTTTGTAACCGAAAAAAATAACGGTTATTTTTTCATAACTAACGTAACGTACCGTTATGGAAAAGTAGCAATAACGCCCACCACTACTCTTAGGTAGGCTAACCTTCCCCATGATTTGCACAGAAAAGGAATGCGCTCTTATCAATCAAAGTGTCTAGCCATGGATACTTCCATGTAATATCCATGGTTAAGATGTACTGCTGAAGACACGTTGAAAGTTTCAACTTGAAACTCGAGACTAGCTGTTCCCGCTGCCGCTCTAGTCGGTGCATTATAATTGTGATAATTTATAATAATATAATAAATTATAAATGTTAAACCCGGAGGGGTATACCTACCTAGTGTTGTTCTTGTTTCCGCTCGAGGCCAAACTTAGTGATAAGAAGAAGAGCCGTTATCGGTATTTATCGTATCAAATCAAATTCTGGTGAAATGTGTTTAGAGGCCATGGTGGAACATTTCAATAGTGAACGTGATAGTCCTGGAGCCGAGGCCGAAAATGGGTGTTCATTTTAGGAGAAGGTTTGATATAAAATTATGAAAATCTAGTCAATTCTGAGTAAGAAAATCCAAGTCTGCCATTTCAAAGCGGTTGCTTTCAAAAATGGCAGCCATTTAAAAAGTGACGAAAACGCACAAACATGACCTGTCTTTAGGATGGATGGAACTTTTATAGATGATAGATTATGTCCAAACATAGATGTTTTCACCAGTCTGCCACTTTCAACCGGTTGAAAATGCGTGGCAGACTCAATTTCAAAAATTGCATTTTTCGGGTGTAAAATTTACAGTATTTGGGACGCCTCATATTTTCACACATGATTATATATGCCCAAATAAGGAGTTTGAGACTTGTCTGCCAATCTAAAGCAGTTGAAAAGTAATGGCAGACTTGAATTGAAATATTGCCAAATTTGGTGATAAATTTCATCAGTTCTAGGAAGATTCAAATTTCAATACGTTAAAGTACCTGTGGTATGAGAGCAATAGACCATGGTCTGCCTTGCCTAGCCAGTTGCTTTCTACCGACAGACTGAAATGCAAAAATTGCCAAATTACTGATCAAAATTTTGTGATTTTAGGATGCTTCAAATTTCGGCTCAACATTGTTCTCCTGCAATAAGACTGAAAAAGAGTAGTCTGCCTTCAGTAACCCGTTGTTTAAGTTAGGCAGACTGAAATTGAAAAATTGCAATTTTCAAGGTCAAAATGAATGTATTTTGGGAAAGTTGTAATTTTGGCATGTGATACTAGCATGTTAGTGTAAACTTTTTGACGCAGTCTGCCATCAATATTCCGCTGCCTTCTGGCGGCAGACTGAACTCAAACGTGGGAAAACAGAAATAATTTCAATTATTGACCATTTTTATGGTAAAAATGCATCTTCTTTAGGACGATTCAAATTTTGGCACATGATACTACATTGTAAGAAGAAACTTTGTGACATGGTCTGCCATCAATATCCAACTGATTTTTTCGGCAGACCAACAATATTAGGTATCTTACTTACATAATATGTTACAATTTGCCATCCCTCAACACCATTATTAGCTGCAAGTAATTTTTTCTACATCCATTTTCCTTCATGTCCGACTGTAGAAAATATCTTTAATTTATAAATGAAACAAGGGAGAAGCAGAAAACAGAATGGGAAAACACTAAACTTCGCGTCGAAAACGGCCGTTAGGTGGGTCCCGGGTAGCCGCCCAGAATAAAACTGCCTTTTTTTCATCTTCCAGGTAAACTACAGTATAGAAATTTTAACCGTCAGTCGGGGATAGACCACATTGCAATATTCACTCGGTTTCTCATCTGTAAAATTGTTTAAATAATACCTTTTTGTAATAATACAAATTAAATTTTGATGCTGAGCTATTGACTTGAAATTTTAAAAATAGGTCAGAACTGGATCACAATGCAATATTCACTCGGTTTTTTGTCTGTAAAATTGTTTAAATAATACCTATTTGTTTAAACAAATGAAATTTTGATGATGAGCTAGATACTTGAAATTTTAAATATAGGTCAGAAATGGATGACATTTCAATATTCACTCGGTTTGTATGACATGGTATGAGTATGGTATGGTATATTATTGTATGTATGATTTGGTATAGTACAGTATGGTATGATAGGAAAGAAATTCGTATGGTATGGTATGAGTACGGTGAGAATATGGTATGGTGCCGATTTGCAACACAGTCTGGTATAGACAGAAGGGAATTTTTTTTTTCTATGGCCATAGATTTAGGCAAGTTTAGTTATTTTCCATTGTACATTGGTAACATCAACCGAATCCAGAAATAACATTATTTTGTTTACTTTTCCAACAATTTTGATTATTTATTTATCGCCACATTGCATCCGACATTTGGACATTTCACCGCTGAACACGACGGCGAAGTCAGAATTGCAATCTCGCATTACGTCCTAAAATGGACGAAGCGATTAGGAAGAAGTTGAACGAAACGAAACCTATCCATATAAACTTCACGAATCTGAAGACATAGGTAATCCCATTAAAATTTAATAAGTTAATATTAACTCACAAACAGTACCTTAAGCGGACGAGGCGAAATACATTGGCATGACTCTCGACTGCAAGCTGAGGTGGAAAGCCCATGTAAAGAAAAAGAAATAAAAAACATACCGTTCTATATGAATTTTTCGAGATATGAGATTTTCAAATTTTCAAAATTCGTTTTGAACCCCTTCCCCTTGACCTAGGGTTATGAAAAGTTTCGAGGACCATTGTGGGGTTGGTCGAAACCCATAAAAAAAATTTCGTAATTTTAACTCAACGCTAACTGGGCAAAGTGCCGCGGACGGCGTACGGCGGACGGACGGATTTTTTTTTATTCGATTTTCTGAATCTACGTACATAATATGTACGTATAATAATAAGATATTATCTTGAAACGTAAACCAACAAATTTTGAGGGGGGGTTAAAATTTTTTTTTCTTTGGGCGATTCCAATGGTTCATTATCGAAGATAATAAACCAAAATGAAGTACGAGGTACGCGGTGTGGGTGTGACAGGGGGCGCAGAGACATAAAAGGTCTCGTCGTATGACGCACTAGTTGGCTCCTGCCAGCCGTATTACGTCATACGCTCGTGCGTCATAGGCTCTGACGTACTTGTTGGCCTCCTGCTAGCCGTCTTACGTCATACGCTCGTGCGTCATAGGCTATGACGCACTTGTTGGTCTCCTGCCAGCCGTCTTACGTCATACGCTCGTGCGTCATAGGCTCTGACGTACTTGTTGGCCACCTGCCACCCGTCTTACGTCATACGCTTGTGCGTCATTGGCTCTGACGCACTAGTTATCCTGCCAGCCGCCTTACGTCATACGCTCGTGCGTCATAGGCTCTGACGTACTTGTTGGCCTCCTGCTAGCCGTCTTACGTCATACGCTCGTGCGTCATAGGCTATGACACACTTGTTGGTCTCCTGCCAGCCGTCTTACGTCATACGCTCGTGCGTCATAGGCTCTGACGTACTTGTTGGCCACCTACCAGCCGTCTTACGTCATACGCTTGTGCGTCATTGGCTCTGACGCACTAGTTATCCTGCCAGCCGTCTTACGTCATACGCTCGTGCGTCATAGGCTCTGACGTACTAGTTGGCCTCCTGCCAGCCGTCTTACGTCATACGCTCGTGCGTCATAGGATCTGACGTAATTTCCCGCCGGTGGCTTGTGTTCTGACGTGATCTGAGGGAAAGGGTGAATCAAGGGAACAAATTTTTCCCGTTTCAGTTTATGTGCCAAAGCAAAGACATGAAAATGTCAAAAAAATGTGTAAATAGGTACCTAAGCCCAACTGTAATGTCAATTTTCTGACAATGAGTTTTCGACTATAGTTTTCATACCTTTTTACTTAAGCACTTATTGAAATTTGAGACTGATAATGAGCTGTTTGCAAATAAAAAGTCTGATAACTTCATTAGGTACATCTTATTAATCTATTTTCAAGTTCCGATTCACAGTTGAATGTGTTTTATTTAGATGTCGTAAAATTCGAAAACGATGGAATGACGAAACCTGTCGACTACTGACTCAAGTGATACTGTCGACTTCTAACACATGTAGGTCGACTACTAGTGCAAAACCATGTCGACTACTGAAGAAAATGTTGGTCACTGGTATCGACTACTACCTAGAGCATTGGGATTTTTTACAAAACTTGTTTTTCCCTTTTCAAACCATGTTGAATAATATTTCCCGCTGCCAGGTCTTTTAGGAAAGGATCTTGGGTACACAATGAACAGGTTTGCAATGAGAAAAAAACCGAGTGAATATTGAAATGTCATCCATTTCTGACCTATATTTAAAATTTCAAGTATATAGCTCATCATCAAAATTTCATTTGTTTAAACAAATAGGTATTATTTAAACAATTTTACAGAACAGACAAAAAACCGAGTGAATATTGCATTGTGATCCAGTTCTGACCTATTTTTAAAATTTCAAGTCAATAGCTCAGCATCAAAATTTAATTTGTATTATTACAAAAAGGTATTATTTAAACAATTTTACAGATGAGAAACCGAGTGAATATTGCAATGTGGTCTATCCCCGACTGACGGTTAAAATTTCTATACTGTAGTTTACCTGGAAGATGAAAAAAAGGCAGTTTTATTCTGGGCGGCTACCCGGGACCCACCTAACGGCCGTTTTCGACGCGAAGTTTAGTGTTTTCCCATTCTGTTTTCTGCTTCTCCCTTGTTTCATTTATAAATTAAAGATATTTTCTACAGTCGGACATGAAGGAAAATGGATGTAGAAAAAATTACTTGCAGCTAATAATGGTGTTGAGGGATGGCAAATTGTAACATATTATGTAAGTAAGATACCTAATATTGTTGGTCTGCCGAAAAAATCAGTTGGATATTGATGGCAGACCATGTCACAAAGTTTCTTCTTACAATGTAGTATCATGTGCCAAAATTTGAATCGTCCTAAAGAAGATGCATTTTTACCATAAAAATGGTCAATAATTGAAATTATTTCTGTTTTCCCACGTTTGAGTTCAGTCTGCCGCCAGAAGGCAGCGGAATATTGATGGCAGACTGCGTCAAAAAGTTTACACTAACATGCTAGTATCACATGCCAAAATTACAACTTTCCCAAAATACATTCATTTTGACCTTGAAAATTGCAATTTTTCAATTTCAGTCTGCCTAACTTAAACAACGGGTTACTGAAGGCAGACTACTCTTTTTCAGTCTTATTGCAGGAGAACAATGTTGAGCCGAAATTTGAACCATCCTAAAATCACAAAATTTTGATCAGTAATTTGGCAATTTTTGCATTTCAGTCTGTCGGTAAAAAGCAACTGGCTAGGCAAGGCAGACCATGGTCTATTGCTCTCATACCACAGGTACTTTAACGTATTGAAATTTGAATCTTCCTAAAACTGATGAAATTTATCACCAAATTTGGCAATATTTCAATTCAAGTCTGCCATTACTTTTCAACTGCTTTAGATTGGCAGACAAGTCTCAAACTCCTTATTTGGGCATATATAATCATGTGTGAAAATATGAGGCGTCCCAAATACTGTAAATTTTACACCCGAAAAATGCAATTTTTGAAATTGAGTCTGCCACGCATTTTCAACCGGTTGAAAGTGGCAGACTGGTGAAAACATCTATGTTTGGACATAATCTATCATCTATAAAAGTTCCATCCATCCTAAAGACAGGTCATGTTTGTGCGTTTTCGTCACTTTTTAAATGGCTGCCATTTTTGAAAGCAACCGCTTTGAAATGGCAGACTTGGATTTTCTTACTCAGAATTGACTAGATTTTCATAATTTTATATCAAACCTTCTCCTAAAATGAACACCCATTTTCGGCCTCGGCTCCAGGACTATGAAGAAAACATAAAATTGTGGCTGAACCAACGGATGAAGCGTTCACAGAACGAGAAAAAGAAGGAGCTTACAACATCCTAATAACACGACAGACACCTCCAAGGAAATGGAGTGAAAATTAAAGAATGTTTTCAGTGACGCCTAATCAATTCCTCTTCTTGTTGTCCCTGGTAGAAGGAAAGCTGAAAACCTCCTCTTGCCGATAATCGGATATTATCACCTGAAGAGAAGCTGGAGAATAAGAGTAAGAAGAATTTATCCAATTGAAAAATAAATTGGATATCAATGATGGAAATTTTACTCCTCTAAATTATCCGGAATGCAACAACAACCCATCAGCATCTTCCCTCCGTTCACCCCATTTCAACAATGTCCTGTTGATGAGCCCTTACACTTAGTAAATTGAATAGATCAGTGTTTGGTTGCGAATGCTGGTCGCTTTTATTTTGCAACACTTTTATCTCCAAAAACACGATTAGATTGATGAGTTTGAAATCACTAGGTACTCATTGACTTCTCCATTGTTCCAACACTGTAGTTCCAAGGAATAGTTCTTATTGCTCAGATACATCTTCAAGAATATTGCTCTAATTAAATAAATTGCCGCATCGAAAATTAACCATTTGTCCCAGAAATACTTGTTTTATTTCTCTGCCACTGAAAAGCCTTCATGAACATTGAATTTTGTTCCAGGTTTATCTAGTTCCTCTTTTCCTAATTGGTGAATTTCTTGCGTAATGCTTCAGGTACAAATGCAGCGAGGAGATCGTAAGCATCGCCGCCATGTTGTCTGTGAATGGAGCTATATTTTACCGCCCGAAAGACAAACTCGTTCACGCTGACACGGCTCGCAAGAATTTCTTCTTGCCTGGAGGAGATCATCTGGTCTTGTGCAATGTCTACAAGCAGTGGGCTGACACAGACTACTCTACTCAGTGGTGCTATGAAAATTATATCCAATACAGGTAGAGTAGCCATATTCCTCTTAGAACCAGGAATTTGCGACATGTATTGTCAAATTACCACAGAGAAACTTACTATTCACTGCTCATTATCACCTGGAACAATGACATTTTACAGGGCATTGACTTCGTTACTCTGATTCGAAAAATACACACTTACATAATTCTCTCATTAGAATTACACACGCTATTCGTTTTTCTAGGTGGACCATTTTGATTTCTTCCAACTTCCTACTACTTAAATGTTTTGTTCTTCACGTGACGAATTTTCATGGTAATAATTGAACTGTTTGCGTTTAATTTAGGTCAATGAAGAGAGCGAGAGACGTCCGAGAGCAGTTGGTAGGCCTAATGGAACGCGTAGAGATGGATATGGTGTCCAACGCTCTTGACACAGTGGCGATCCGCAAGGCAATTACTGCTGGATACTTTTATCACATAGCGAGGCTCAGTAAATCTGGTTCCTACAAGACGGTGAGTGAGCAGAACTTCTTTGAATTTTCGTATAGAAAACTATTTTTGCTTCTGAATTTATCTGCTCCGACAGACTCACGGTGTATAGCGAGTCCCACTATGATTATGATATTACCAAAATACCTCCTAGAAGAAGCTATCTGTATGAAAGGGTTCACGACAGATGGCGCTGCATCTGACCCTTCAGCTGACATCATTCAGGCGACTATCGATACTTTTGATTGGCGCTGTTCAAATTCTGCCGTGACAGAAATGATAAAAATATATTTAACACGAATGAATCCGGGATAACCATTATTACTTAATTAAGAACATCCGATGCTGAAATAGCCCATAAAAAAAAGTATCGACGTCATCAAACTATTTGCACGTTACTACTCATCTCAAAACCACGGACAATAACAAAAATAGGGATTTCGATATTCGGGAGAAAGTACTCTTGAAATAGAAACCCAGGCAGTGTTCTAATGTTGCTGAAGGGGAACCATTACCTCTAGTGGTTCAAGTTTATGAACTGATTCGAAGTTGTCATTACCATCGGCAAACGTAGTAGTGGGCCAAGTACGATATACATGGTTTGAACACTTCTTCCTATTTTCTATATTCTTAGCAATTTGCAGCTAGAGATTTTTAAATTTGTTATTTTTCCAAACTTTTCTAGAATCTTGGTCTTGTTGATGAAACTTTTCATCCCAAATGATTGCTCTGTTCGAATCGAGATTTAACCTCCTATTTATATTTATGCCTAATATATTTGGCAAATTTAGCCAAAAAAGCGACCCACCAAACAGTCACGAAAACGAATAGCAGAGCTATAGGCATAACAGTTCTCATGTTTTGTTGACAAAACTAATGATCGTGAGCGTAGAAAGCATCCAGTAGGATATTGAGATGACTAGCACTTATGTAACTCGTTAAAAACAAGAAAGGCACGTGGATTTGACCTACCAGAGCAAACTAACAATAAGCCCCTAAAGCTTTCAAGCTGGTTTTATGTTCCAAGTTTCTGGAAGGTCTCCGAAGTCGTAATTATACTGAAATCAGGGGAGGATCCCAGTGATAAGAAGACTCTTCTCTATCTCTATCACCAATATTATGTAAACTAATAGAAAAATTACTGTTTAAAAGGCTGAAGATTGTCTTATAAGAGCGAAATCGGATCCCAGATCACCAGTTTGGGTTTCGTGAACAACGTTCAACCATTGACCAGATCCATCGGATTACTGACGCAATACAAAAATCATTAGAAAACACGAAACAATGCGCATGTGTACCCTTGGATGCTTCACAAGGGTCTGGCACGATGGCTTGATGTGCAAACTGCAATGTGATTTGCCTACTAGATACTTTGAAATACTTAAATCTGAAGCAGACTTTTCACAGTAAGATATGAAGTAGAGTATTCTGGGTTCAAGCATATTTGCGTAGGGGTCCCACAAGATAGTGATCTTGAACCTGTGCTATACATAATTTACCCAAAGGATTTGCCACCTATTGAAAAAGGAGTTACAGCAACTTTCGCTGAGGTCACAACAGAAGAAGTTGCCCACACACTCCAGAATCACCTTAATAAAGTCAACAAATGGACGCAACATTGGAGAATCAAACTCAATGAATCCTAATCTTCATACGTGAATTTTACGTGTAAGAAAGATAACCGTACCCAATTATGAACAATGCCCAACTCATGCCTGCAACAAAAACAGCTAAATATCTAGAGTTGACGCTAGATGCTAAACGTATATGGAAAGCCATCAAAATTTAAAAATCCGAGCTCAATATTTATTTATTTATATACGGGCAAGCCCAATTGTAAGGTCGCTTGTAAGGTTATGCTTCTACTTTTTGTTTCTCCTTCTTTGTGCAGGTGAAACACAACCAAACGGTCATGATCCATCCCAATTCGGCTCTGTTCGAGGAGCTCCCTCGTTGGGTCGTCTACCACGAACTCGTCTTCACAACTAAGGAATACATGAGGCAGATAACTGAAATCGAAAGCAAATGGCTGTTGGAGGTCGCCCCGCACTACTACAAGGCCAAAGAGCTGGAGGATTCGACCAACATGAAGTTCTCCAAAGTCATTGGAAAGACGAGGGAGGAGCTCAGGACTTGAAAACTTCAGTCTGTGGTGGAAATGTGTTCTGATAGCGTGTTAGCCTAAAAGAAGTTTTATCGAACTTCCGTGATGTTGAACATTTCCAATGACTAATGTTTCTAAAAGAAAATGCTTTGCCCTCAGTTCGGAAGGTACTGACATGCCTAATTCATACAGGAATTAATTAAAATATTTCATTGTCCATCAATTCCGTTGTTGTTCTCACCAGATACGCTAATATTATTAGTTTATTGTACAACCGGGCTCCGGTGAAAAGGCTGCATCATAACCGAAACTATGAATGGGAGGGTCGAGAGCTCTACCAGGTCCACCGATTGATGAACCCGGCCCCTAGGACATCCAAACAACTGAATTGCGATGTTTGGATCGTTGTTACTCAGTTGTTTTAATTTACATTCCCCTCACTGCATTGAACGATCTTTGTAAGAAAGCCTTCGAGGGGTTTTCTAATAATCTCAATATACTCTTGAAATACATATATTTCAAACTACTTTTCTTTTGTATTCCTTGATTTACCTCGAAATTTACCAGTCAGTTCAATGAATAGGATAGTACATAAGATTGACGCAGGGACTAAGGGTGGTACTAGTCCCCATGCAGGGCACTGAAACCTGAGCTTATTCTTTTTTTACCTGTATCTGAACCCGATAATTTTGACTGATGGCAAACCAAAAGTGACTGCCACAAATGAAAACTTCCCAAGAAGTGAGTATGTTAGGGGTCGCTAACTACGAGTTTAGGACCTTCCTAACTGGGAAATGTCCCCCACGGGTTTTATGTCACAACTTGTTATGGTTATGTTAACCTTTTCTGAAATTGAAATTTTATTGTAGTAAGTAAAAGGAAATATTTCCAAATCCGTAGAAAACTTTTCTTACCCTGCGTACACAAATTTTGGAAAAAGTATCGATAGTTAGAAGTATCGACCTGATACTTTTTGATAATTTATAAAAATATCAAAACTTTTCAAAGTATTATACATCCCTACAATGGGGTGATCCACAGATGCGGCTCGCTGGCGACTTGATTTGAACCTTTCTTTCAGGTTATCTTGATCTCGGCCCCGAGGAGCGTGCTGTGTTGGGCGAAGTGTTAAGGTGCGTTTCCACCGGCCGAACGAACACCGGCGAACGAAGAAATGTGTGTTCGTTCGGTTGGTGGAAACAGCAGACGAGCGAATGTTCGTTTGTTCACTCGTCATCACTAGGTGACCGAGCGAATCTTCGTTCGGCGTTCGGTTGGTGGAAACACCTGACGAGCGAATGTTCGTTTGTTCACTAGGTGACCGAGCGAATCTTCGTTCGGCGTGTTCGGCCAGTGGAAACAGGTGATCCTTCAAACATGCGAACAAACGTTCGTTCGTCAACTATTTTCAGCGATCGGCCCAGGCCGATCTTTTTATCGTTTGCTCGTGGGTTGAGTTCGGTTTCTCGATTTTTTCGCGTGTTGAGTTCGGTTTTCATTCATTTTTCATTCGGTTTTCGATCCGTTTTGATTCATTATCATTATTTATTACTTTACCTTTACCTTATTATTTCATCATTATTTTATTGTTATTGCGATGGAGTGGACCAATGAAAAAATTCTGGAGACTGTCAACATTAATTTTCATCATTTTCATTTTCGAAACCCATCGGCATGGTTTTTTCCAGAGGGTCGAAAGTAATAATTACCTATTTTCCAGAGGGGAATAGCTCATTTCAATAATTTTTATTTCAGAATTGCAAAATTTTTATAATTAGAATTGTAAATTTTTTATAATTTTTATTTCAGAATTGTAAAAATTTTCAGAATTGTAAAATTTAAAAAATTATTTTTTGAGAAATTGACATGTTCTCAGAACATAAATTTTGAGCACGGGTAAAAACAAAGGTTTGCTAGGGCTTCGATATTTAGATCTAAATATAAGTCGCATACTGACTTTATTGCCATCTCAAATGATCTAAAAGTAGCTCAGAGTACACGAATGCATGAAAAGTAATTTTTAGGGCAGATAAAGGGAAGAAACTACCCAGTGTAGGTGGGTACTTCTTTCCTAGGACAGAAGTACCCTACCACAATGTAGGTGGGTACTTCTGTCCTAGGACAGAAGTACCCTACCCCAATGTAGGTGGGTACATTTGGCCTAGGACAGAACTACCCAGTGTAGGCGGGTACTTTTGTCCTAGGACAGAAGTACCCTACCCCAATGTAGGTGGGTACATTTGGCCTAGGACAGAACTACCCAGTGTAGGTGGGTACTTGTGTCCTAGGTCAGAAGTACCCTACCCCAATGTAGGTGGGTACATTTGTCCTAGGATAGAACTACCCAGTGTAGGCGGGTACTTTTGTCCTAGGACAGAAGTACCCTACCCCAATGTAGTTGGGTACATTTGGCCTAGGACAGAACTACCCAGTGTAGGTGGGTACTTGTGTCCTAGGTCAGAAGTACCCTACCCCAATGTAGGTGGGTACATTTGGCCTAGGACAGAACTACCCAGTGTAGGTGGGTACTTGTGTCCTAGGTCAGAAGTACCCTACCCCAATGTAGGTGGGTACATTTGTCCTAGGATAGAACTACCCAGGGTAGGTGGGTACTTCCGTCCGCCTACACCGGCTCGTGGTTCAATTCTTGAAGGAGAGTGTCAATATTGATTTTCACCCTCTTCTGGATAAATTTTGAAACCCACAGGCATGGTTTTTTCCTCTTCTTCTTTAGTCAACAAATAGATTACAACAAAAGCGGCCGAAATACAAACTAAATCTTCATCCATCTAGAATTGAAATGAATTGAAATTTCCTAGGATTGAAATGATTAATGTGGAAAACGTGGAAATTGAAATGAGAAATGTGGAAGAACGACACGAACAAAATGAGATGTTTCCACCGAAGCGAACGAATGTTCGTTCGGGCACGGCCAGTGGAAACGTTTGCACGGCCGGTGGAAACGGTTGCCAACCTGCGTTGCCGAACTGAGTGAACAAACAATCATTTGTTCGTTCGGATATGTTCGTTCGCTCGCCCGGTGGAAACGGTTGCTAACCTGCGTTGCCCAACACAGCGAACGCACAAACATTTGTTCGTTCGGATATGTTCGTTCGTTCGGCCGGTGGAAACGCACCTTTATAAACAGAAAGTTATACTTTTGTAAGTTGGTCCAGTCTTAATGAATTTGTAATGTGTTGTTGGGACCTAAATGAATTGTACGAAACCAAAAAGACATGTGCGACCGGAGTTGAAGCAAAAAAACCACTCAGTTTTCGCACTTTTTTCGGTTTTTTGCCCAGTACCTATGTCCTTAAAGGAATAATCTGACGGGTATAGGGACGTTGCAATACTTCCGGGGTATCGATACATTTCTTCCGAGGCCACCGATATTTGTATCGATACTTTGCGTCCGATATTGTCGTGGTATCGATACTCGGCGAGCGATATCACCTGATTTTTCCCAAATATTTGGGAACAGAAAAATGTTCCTACCAGGCACTGAAAATATCCGTGATTCGATTACATGTATAACTACGCAACTGACTCACGCTTTCTTGCATGCTTGGGCATAACGATTAGGGAAATTGTTTGTTTTATCCATCATCTGCGGACAAATTTTCAAAGAAACAGTCCATTTTCCCAAATCTTTATGCCCAAGCATACAAGAGGCTCGTGGTGATGGCCACTTCTTTTCCCTGTGAACGCTCATTTTCAAAAGGAAGGACCATTTACTGTCAATCGCGCAATAGGTTGTCGCCCAAATACTTGCCAAAACTTCTTTTTCTTCGGCAGTACCTATTCCTGACGACGATTTTTTCCAGTAATCCTTGATTTTTTTTTTTTTTTTTTAAGCCATTTATAGCAGCTTGACGAACTGAACATAATTACCTATGTAATTAATATATTATATTTATAAAATTCCTTGCTATAACGAGTTAATAATTGTTCACCTTTTTTTAGTATAGATATTTTTATCCGATACTTTTCTTCCGATAATAACGAGTATCGATACTTGGGCGGTATCGCAACGTCCCTAGACGGGTATGGGCACTAAACTCACTCATGAACTTGACTAACTTTTCTAGAATTTGAGACTCTTTACAGCCATTGTCTTCAGAGATTCAGCTCTTCAAAAACTGTCGGAATGGTCAGTTGTTTTGAAGCTGTAGTAAAATTTACATTTACATTTAATGTAATGAGCTTAAACTTGAGACCACACGAGTATCTGTAGGCCCAGTGGTTCTCTCCAAAACGGCAGAAAACCAATAACAGTGGGTTTCGGCGGGAAATGCTCATCAAATAGCACCTCAAGAATAAGAGTGTGACAAGTCAAAAATCCTAAATGTTGGGAAGACGCGTTTGAAGTTTTGGGTCCCAAATATTGTTGAAAATTTCGTTAAATTACTTTTATAGGGAAGCGGCTTATGACTACTGTTTCTAGGGAAGTCTAGCCGACTTGAAAAGTCTGGATAATTTTGTTGGATAAATCAAGAAAACGTTTTGAGTGATTACATTACTATCTAGGATTGTTTAGATTCATTTCCAATGATTTTCCCTGATAGTTTATCCTTTTTTGCAGCTTTCAATTTATGCTGAATAATATAATGTAATATATTATATTACATTCTCGTAGGGCTCGTCAAGGTCTGTCTGCCTATGAGTATAACTCGAAAATCGACTTTTTTTGTCACGAAAAAGTGACGACCAAAAAATATTTAGATAAAACAAGATTAATTATCACTTCATGGCCATAGTAATGTTATTTCATGGACACAAATTCAAAACCTGAATTAGGTAGTAATTAGACCACACTAAGTGCCGAAAAAATTGATTTTTTTAAAAAGAAAATAGGTCTATGAATAACATTTTTCATAAGACCTTATTTAAAAAAAAAACTACTTTCAACAACAAAAAAACAACTTTTTTCGGCTTTTGGCCCAATAATTGTCATTTCCAACACGGAAATGTCATTTAGTAAAGGAAATGTCATCCAGTCACGGAAATTTAATGAAGTATTTTAAGCCTCAGTCATTGAGAGGAACCCGTTTCCGAAAATCAAAACTTCATTCTTTTCCCTCCACATTAATCCCCACTTTTCCCATAGGCAGTTCTATAGGTACTGTTACAAACTGAGGACGTTTGCCCTCAGGCTAAGTTGAGGGTCGTTTACCGCAGCGTTGCCACATCTCAGAAAATGACAAGGGGGTAGGTCATGGAAGAAGGGAGTAGGTGCCATGGGGGTAGGTGCCACTCCCAGCAACAGTGTCCGCCCCACCACCCCAGTACTGAAGCAGTTTGAAACCAACTATAATAATTATAATAATAAGTATAATATTGAAACCAACTATAATAATAAGTATAGTATAGCTCAGAATTATTCTGAGCTCCTACATGGGGCTGCCATTGTCGAATTCCCAGACCATTGTGCGGAATGTCTTCCCAATACCTTTCCCACTCCCCTCAAGGAGGATTTAACCTTTTGGAGATGCCCACCACTGTTTCTGGCCACAATCACAGTTTGAGTTGTCAAACCGTCTTCCCTCAACCCTACATTCCCTATTACAGTTACAATGATTTGTTTAATGATATTCACCGTTGCCCATACAACTGAGAACAGGTGGAAAAGTTATAACAGAAACCAAAATAAATAGTAATTGAGATTTATTCATCATTATATTTACAAATTGTAATTTTTTTTCTTTACATATTTACAACAAATAGAATTTTGCCAGAAATGTATAAATAAGAAAATGTGGGAGAAGGATTGATTGATTGGAATTATTGTATTATAAAATGTGATTGATTGGAATTATTGTATTATAAAATGTAAAATAGCCAAACAGAAACAAAACAAATGTTGGTAGTTAAAATGGATCAGGGGAGTGATCTTAAGATTTCTTGAAAGGTTTCGTGGGGCTGGCGATGGCGTAGTTTTCGATAAAGTTACCAATGGTGAACGGCTGATCGGGGTCACCGTTAGACAGCTTGTAGCCGAGGCTTTGGATCTCCGCGAAAGCAGAAGAGTCGATGAAACTGATTTCTTGAGCGAGCCCAGGTGTTTCGCTCCCAGGCGTCGAGACGATGTGACCCTCGTCGTTGATGATGTAGACGCGAGGAGCGCCTCCTCCGCTAGTACCTGCCGGAGAAATGTCTCACACCTTAAGAGGTTACCCCACGGTTACCTAACAGGTTAGGGATAACCTGAGCGACTGGAGGGTCTCCAAAACCTGCCCACTGCCTTGCACATGTATTGAAAATTACATTTTGATCAGTACACCAGCACTCACCACAGCTGGACCCATGTCGCTCAATAACATAATATTATTATCATAACCTTGGTAACTAATCACCTAAAATTCTATTCCACTACAACTTCTACAATTTATCATTCTAGGGAAAATGCAATTCAACTTTTTCACATCAATGACGTTTCGTGTTTTGTTCTGTTTTAAGGGTTTGAAGCTATACAACTCAAGCGTACAACAAAATTATTTAATAACCACTAATTTACTCCTTTCATTCAAGCATTTCTTCAATGAAGATATTGTCATAATTACAGGATTTTGACTTGTTAGAGTTCAGTGGGTGTTGAAGGCATATAATAAAATATAATACACATTGAGGAGAAACAAACACAGGTACTCCACAATACACAAGTATTGGAAGGAACAACTATATGGGTACAATTAAAGAACTGAAAAATAGGATTCTTCAGTGCTTTCTAGATGAGGAAAAAGAAATCGACGTTTCGATTACATTCCATAATATGACTGCCGTCAGAATCGGGTATTTCATTCTGTTCAAAAACCTTTTTATGGTCTACTTGGGTGAAGGCGTGTACCTTGAACATGCTATAACCTGGCGATCGATATTTCAAATAAGGGTAGAATGGTTTGGCTCTTCTAGAAAATGACTTCTTTGTGAATGATAGACTTCATATCGCTCTGTTTTAAAAGTGGGCTGATGTGGTTCAGAGGCGTGGAGACCGAACTCGTATATTCCAAAATATCACTCAACCCTTTGCCCAACTTTAATGCACGAGTGAAAGCAGTTGGTCACTAGAAGTCAACTTTTGTTTGTGCCACTTGCACCTCCCATTCCCCCATCACTAAAAATTTATTATCGTGGAACATGCTTTAGCCTAGAACTAACTGCCAAAAAACGTTATTCGGTGGCGTCATGCAGATTTAATATAAGTCTCACGGTGCGCCAGGGAAGTCTGCAAAAGCATTTGCAACATTCAGCGAATTCATTGTCTTTAGGAACGATGATGTAGTGATGCACAGTTGTAGGTTATTTCTGAGAGTTCCTTGATCGATGCCCGAATGATAAATACAACTGGAGAACACCTGGGAAACCAGCATTCCGAAAGTCAGGGATCAAGGGATTAGCAATTAAGCCGGTAAGCTAAAGCATATTCCATGATTTATAATTTAAGGCTTTAAATGAATGGCAACCAGAATTTTACAATAAATAGCAATAAGAATCATTCATGTGTGACCGTAAATTTTTCTATGAAAAATAAAGACCAGAAATCTGACTCAGTTATCGATATTGGAATCAGACTACAGTTGCAATACTCCCCAAACCTACAGACTGATGACCGCTTTTATATTATATGACGCCACTGAACTACCACTTTTAACCCTCCACAAGGCCCATAAGAACTGAGCAATGTAAAATTGAAAAATACACCACTCAAGTCAGAGCCACCACGCGCAGGGCGATTCCATGTCTTATTTTTGAGTCGAAAACTTCCAAATTGTGCAAATACCAAGTGAGGTTTCAGTAACAACATCAAACGGGGTTTCAATATTGAAATAAATACAAGTAAATATGTTTGAAGAGACAGATTTAGTGTCATTCAGTGACACATAGTTCTAAGAATGAGCCAAATGTGCCACTGGCGCGTACTTACAAGCATGAAATAACATGATCGTTTCAAATTGGTCTTTTTCAAAGAAAATTATGCCACGTTAAAATGACAGATTTCGAACTGATCCTTATCTAGAAAAACTGAGGGTAGTTTGGTGACAATTGGGCTGTGATTTTCCGCTTATACGAATTTTTGTGATCCAAGCGAATAGTTGTTCCTCCTTAGGGTTCGTATAAAGTAGTTATTCATACTCTATCAACCCCATTAGAATTACTGCGTTATTTTCAAGTGCTAATGCAATGATTCCTTGTGTTCTTAAGGTGAGATTTAGTGATATAGTTGATTGTTTTTCAAGATTTATAATCATATATGGGTGGGTACAAAGCTTGATTTTACGGCCTAAGTAGTCATTTTAGGAGATTTTAGGACATTCTACTCACCTGAGGGAAATGGGAAAAATTTATTTTTCAATCACTGGATGTATGATAGCCACCACATTTCTTGCTAAGCAAAAATCAAGTAATCCTAGTCATACTTGCGTAATGATGGGCAATAATAAGAAAATTAAGTCAAGGTACACGACTTTACCCGAGCAATAGGGCATACTATTCAGGTACCTTTAGGAGTACTTCACTAGGATAGGCGACCAGCTACGGTCAGACTAGAATGCAACACCATTTCTCTCATCTACTTAGCTCACAACTGACCACGATATGAGAGGCACAAAAATACGCGATTCCAAAGCACAATATGAATGATGCAGAAACACCTACACGTACCGTCACAACTTTCAATACATGTGCAAAGTTGAATAACAGCTGAACTGCTCTCAACGGATTTCTGAGTGGTTTTAGGATGAAACCCATAAATACTATGGAATGGATTCAAGATGTGAAAAGCATATTACCTTCATCTTCCTCAATGAAGGCTTGGGAATCGGGTTGAAGAACTATAACATTTTTATCGTGATCAATAGTTTGGTACACAATTTTCTTTTGCCCATACGCCTGGTCACCTTGGATTTCTACACCTTTCTGCTCGACGACATTTGATAGGAGGAGAGTATTGAGTTGTTCGTCGTCGATATCGTTGATGACGACCGCCGTCATGTTGTTGATATCTTCGTGAAGGGTGATCTCGCCGTGCTGACCTTGAGCGTAAGCGATCTGAGCGAAATGTCCTCTCCCGATGTCATCTGCCGTCGCAAAAGTTATTTGTTGATCACCGGCCATCGCGACCATCCCTTCGATAGCCTCGCCGCTGTGATGCCCCACCACATCGCCTTCCTTCACTATCGTTATACTCTGCATCCCGTCGCCGCTGATGAGAGTTTCCTGCATCACCTCGCCTCCTACTTGCTGACCGTCCTCCGTCATGTGTTCCACATTTTCCACAATGTGCTCTTCCATTTGACTTGAATTCAGATCGGAAATGGTGAAGAATTTCTGAGGCGTTTCCCTTTGTTGCTGCTGCTCACCGGGGACATGTGCGGTCATCTCAGCCTTCACATTCACGACCGTTTCAACCAAATCCGAAGCAGCAACTTGAATCATATGAGCATCAGCATTTTGTTCTACTCCTTCATCAAACTGTTGTACCCCTGCAAACACTTCTTGAGGTTCATTTTTCACAATTTGAATTCTCGGAGGTTTTGGTATTGACATATCTTTTCTAACTTGAGGCAGCCTTTGGAAAGATATCCTCTCTTTCTCTTTCATCTTTTTAGGCACAACAAACCTCCTCTTTTGAGACCCAAGCGGACTCGATGCCATTGAAATTGTTTTTGCTCCCGAAAGTAACTTATAAAGTGCGTTCTTTTCACCACTTTCTTCAATGTTACTTACATTAACATCATTTTCACTTGCACTTATTTGCAACTTGCTCTTCATCTTCCCATTACCTTCTTTGGCCATCTTTTTTAAAATTATGACCTTTCGCTTGCTATTATCATTGCCGTCGTTCTCAAGGACGAATTGGAAGGGGGACGACTGGTTGGAATCCTTGACGTTCTCGCCTCCATCTTCCGGCTGGTAGTTCTCTTCGCCTGGAGCTCCGCAAGCGTTGATTTCTTCTAGCGTCCCGGTGATTTCATTGACAACTCCCGGGCCTTCCTCCAGAATTTCTTGACTCTCTTCTTTGTCCGATGCATCTTCATCGGCGATATTGTCTTCGTCGTCTTCAGCCTTGTCTTTAGAGAGCATAGTCATCCATCTTTGTAGAGAAGAGATACCTGGAAGGGGATAATTCAACTTGTGTCTCAGAAACAGGTAGCAAGCTTTGCTGAGATGTTTGATGGTGAAAGCTGTTAACATTTCTTCTGGCGACCAAGCGACTTTCTTCGTTTCTTGAAGGGCGAGTTTTATTTGATTTGGAGTTAAGAAGTATTCCAACGCAGTAGTCGTCTTATTGATTTTAGCTTGAAGCGTACTGACTTTTCTTTTGACCAACTCCAACTCCTTGATCTTCTCGTTAAGCTTTATTTCAAGCACTGTCTGAGCTTCTTTACATTCAGTGTACTTCTTGGACATGACATTCTTATCTAGAACTGCACTGAGGTATTTTTTCATGAGATTGTCGTAATCTCGTATCTTCTCAAGCGAAGAAGTAGCTTTGCTTTCGACTTCATTCTCGCCCAGAGCTTTGGAGAACTTGGAAGGTGTCGATCTTGCGGAGTTAAGAGGAGAGGCAGCCAAAAGCGGACTCTTGGCTGGACTAGACGGCGAGGAATCTTTTGATGTAACGACTCTGCTAATTGGGGGTTTGAGACCCAGTTTGATAGGATCTGAGACTTTCCTGAGCACGATGGTGCGACTTGACTCAGGAACGGAAATAGGTAAAGCCGGAGAAGGTTTTCCCGATTTCTCTGCAAGTTTCTTCAGGACCAAGGCACTTCCCTGAAGAATCTTGTTGTGATCTGCCAGCTGCTGAGCCCCCATAGTTCTCCCTTCGATAATTTTTGTATGCTCTGATATTCTCTGTTCAACCAATTGAATGAGTTTGTTCTTGTCAGACTTGTCACGGTCTAAAATCGAGTCCAAACCGATACGCGGTACCTCGCAAGTCATGTCATCATCAGACGGGTTTCTCTCAATCGATCTATCACGTAAAAATTTGGGAAGTTCCGCAGGCTTCACTTGAATCGAATTTGAGGATTTTGTTATAGTCACAGATTGTTCCTGAAGATCATTCTCCACGCCTGACGAAGGAGAAGGTGGGTTATCCATATCAGATTCCGACTCATTATCACTGAACTTCAACAGTTTTTTCTTAGGTCCGAAACGTTTGGAAACAACAGGTGTGTCGTCAAGCTTACTATAAATCTTCTTTTTGGACAAAGGACCAGGCCTGGAACCTGTTGGGTGGGCCTGAGTGGCCTCGGTGTCTGAGTCCACTCTTTTCCGCTTCGATTTCGGCCCAGGTTTGTGTTTAGGGACAGCCTTTGTAGCTTTATCGCTTTCCTTAATTTTAACTCTCAAAGAGCCAGAATCAGCTGCGTCAATGACCCGTTTGCCTAAACGTTCGAGGGAAACCACCGGAAGAGCTAGAGTCGCGAGGGAGACGGTTTGGACCGCTTGAGAACCAGGAGAATCTTTCACTGAGCCCCCTTTAAACGTTCTGACCTCATTTTCATCGTCATTATCTTGGTCTTGGTTGGTTTCGCTATCCATTTTGAATTTCTTTGACGGCACAGGCTCTTCAGGTTCCGAACCAGGATCCGAGGGCGTGTAGTCCTGACCGACGATCTCGTCGTCTGATGAAGGTTCGCTCTTGAAGTCAACAATGATGGGAAGTGGCATCGATATGAAGCTCGTGTCGGGTTTCCCTTTTTTCAATCCTCCGGCTTTGGATTTCGTCCTCCTCCTGCCGACAGTTCTTTCGTATTCATCATCTTCATCGTCGGAGTCCCCTTCTCGAGGCTTCTTTTCAATGAGATACAGCGACGGCACAGCTGAAATACAAATGATTTAATTAGTTCCTACTTTGAAGACAACAAAACAAAACATCAATATGAACATAAATATGAAGGGTGTTGCAGGACTTATGAATGGTTGGGAAGCAATTTTGAAAGAGACGCCTCATAATTTAAGACCTAGAATCGACGTATTTCGGTTATTAAACACCTCTCATTATTTTATTAGACGATACTTCGTGTTCATGCCCGCCTTTGTAAAGCTGTTGAACCGACTACTGGTTAAGAAATTAATACTCCATTAAATTAGTAAGTAACTCAAGATTGTTGTAAAACCTTTTGGTTTGAGATTCCTTCGCCCTCCTCCAGTTCCGTCGAAATCTTTTTCAGCAAAATGATCCGAGCAAATTCGAGCTGTACGTGCATTCAGCTGCAAGTCACCAATTTTCTTGATCCACTTGTCGGCCAAATCATTATCGAATGGAAATCTGTAACGTCACAAATACAAAGTTTGAAACCGAAGCCACACTAAAGTGTCGACGTAAGGTAGGTACACAAAAGTCAACTAATTGGTATTTCCGGAGTTACTCATAAGTCGTTTACCTGTAATAAGAAATACTGAGACCTTCGGCGCGAGTTTCAAACAAATTGTTACCACAACATGGCACAGAGCAGTTGGTACCAGGAGTACGGCCCTGAAACATACAAATCACACATGAGAAACCTCACAAGACAACACAGACTGACTGTGCAGCGGATGCGCTCTGCCGTCAGACGAGAAGTGATAATAGACATACCCTGGCTTCCGGTTCTGGTTTCTTTCTAATCATGTGAGCGGATATTTTGGCTGACGATGCCTGAAACCGAAGAAATACTATTTCAGGGGGGAAAGTTGATGTTTGGACAAGACAAAGTGCTGGAGGCCAGAGGTTGAGGTTAGTACCGGAAACCGGTGAAGAAGCAGAGGATGAAGGAGGTCGTTTAGAGGTAGGAGATACAGCCGGAGGTCCATACGATGCTGGGGAACAGGCAAAATACGTAAAACGTATGCACAAGGGATAGGAAGGAAAGGGAAGACTTGGGAACAGCGGTGGTGAACTACGCAGGATGATGGGAACAAGGATTGAAATTATATTTGGCTGCAACAAATAGAAAAAACAAGGTTGACGCAGTGCTGGGCAAAGCGAAGAACTGGGATATCAGCTTGTAGGTGACATCTACCACGCCTGCTGTAATTCCATGCAATAAGTAATTGAACCAAACAGATAGAGGTAAGTGGAGGCAAGGACAAGTTCGTTGGGTTAACAACTAGAATTAGAGTGATAAACAGCAGTTGGAAATCCAAGGAAAGCGTACCTACATATCACCAAGAAACCCAACACCATTTCTCTACCAATGAAGTCTGATCAGACTCTGATACCGTACCTGGAGAGTCGTAGAGGAAGGGCTCGGAGATCTGGAAGCAGCCCTTTTGGTCTTATCAGGTCCACCTTTCTTGGTCTCCTCCCCTTGTTCCTTGGTTGACTTGGCAGTAGCAGATTGGGCCTTGGACGGCCCAGAACCTGACCTTCCCGGTTTACCCTTGCTATCTGCTTCAAGGTCTACCTCGTCTTCTGAGTCAACAGTCTGCAGCTCGCCCTTCGCCTCTTCTGTTCCGCTCTTCTCTTGGGGTCGCCCAGGCTTCCTTTTCCTGTTGGAATCGTTGTCAATGCTGTTAACAGCACAGTCATTGCATGAGTAATCACGATAATTTAATAGAAAGTGTGAGGAAAGTTCATTGATTATCTGAAATGAATTTAGAAAGGTTTCATATTGTCTCAACTAAATGCAAAGTACGTCAAGGAAGTGCCTGTGGAGCACAAACACTTCCAGACGAAATAATTTCTCATTATCGAGAAAAAAGGGAGTATATCAGCCAACTTCAAGAAGAAATTATCGAACCAATTATTGGTTCCACAATTTTTCGTAAAGTTGGCTATTACAGTCATCAAATTGCAACAAGAGTCTGAAATATGATTTTCTCACAGTATTATTATCATATTATGAACTTGAAAAGAGTTGGGCCAAAAGAAAACTAATGGGTGAAGTAAACCTGTGAGTAAGCATCTCATCGATAGTTGCAATTCATTCGAAATTGGAACATAACTACAGACTGATACAAATCTGGCAGCTTTTTTCCAACGATTGCTATTCTTCGAAAGTTACTTGATAGTGAATATAGGTATTTGTAAAACGAGCAATAAGGAGCAACGGTTCTTTACAATGTTCCCATAAGTCCTTCCTCCTCCTTTCACCCTTACATAAGAAGTTTATTAATTAATTAATTGAATAGAGCTCCGAAATGAGAATTTATCTCACATAATATTGAATATTATTCAATGGTCTTGTTCATGTGCTTACGTGGGGGCAACACCTGAGCAGTTTCCATAGACATGAAGTGAACAATCACAGTAGCAACATTCAATTTCTAAGCGGGTTACTCTAAAAAGTAAGTACTCAGCAATCTTGAGTTTTTTTCTCCAAATTCAAACAACTCCATAAGATTCGGGAAAACTGTCAGCAAATTTGCTAAACTTCCTTTTTGCTCAATCTAAACACAATTTTGGTAACTACCCACTTACAATTATAGAAATTAGCCGCCAAATTATAGTTGGACCAAATTTGGTTTCACGAGCCAAATGCAGAAGTTACAATATCACGGAACAAGATTTCTGACATTTTCCCCAGCGTTGATCACAATATCGTTGATCTCAAAAAACTAAAATTCAGCACCGAAAGCGCTTGGATATATACCTAATAGTTGAACTGTTTTCGAATGGAAATACATACCTAATTACAACTATAATACTGAATCCCTCGTGAACTGTTCCGCGATAAAGCAATACTAAAAACAAAACAGATTCTGAAGATCATTTTATTTTTATAACATCAAATGGACGGATTCCGTGAGCTTGACTGCGTTCTCCGCGGTGAGACGGCAACTTGGGCAACGTATACGTAAGAACCAACCATTCAACTTGGTTGACTTGAAGAGATCAAAGGCGTGTTTTCAATTTAGCACCACAGTTCAATTTAGCATTCAGTAAGTATGTACGTCCTGCCTTGTATTGATAAAGATTACGACATGTACCCACCTAAAGATAACAGAATCCAAGCAACAGTTTTGGCGCGGGACCAAACAAAAGCAGCTTCACGGACGAACTGCAGAGGACGCCGCTGTATTATATAAATAACTTGACGGCAACGATGAAATCGGCAGTTCATAAATACATAGAAACCGAATCAGACCCCGCGGAATAGCCGAACTTGCAATTCAAACTTGGTGCGACGTTAATACGTCAACAAAATAGTGGAAAACGATCTCAATCACCGACGCGAAGGCACCAACGGGCAGGTCACCTCGAATCCCAACGCCATTTTGAATCTCCCAGCAAACAGAAAGCCGTGTCGAGACTACGTTCGATATTTCACAATCGATTTCGGTGAACATCGAACACTTGATTCGCAACATTCTGATTAGAACATGCATTTTTCCAGTAAGTAGGTACCAACTAATTGGACCGCGTTATGCAAATACCTCCTCAGCGACAGCAAAACTTTTTTTGGGAAATCACGAATAAAGATTTAGTTTTAAACGTGCACATAAAGGTATGATAAGATGTAGGATTATCATTTTTGACACGGAGTAGAGATCGGTAACGGATTGACTTCGAAGTTTGATAAACGTTTAGTTTTTATTACTTTGTTGTGGGATTCTAACATTCACCTTTCTTGTCCTAGCATTGGTTTCAGATACTAAATAGAGGACAATAAATATTATTGTCGACGTCCCCCATTTTCCCAAATTTTCAATCAACGTCCAGTAGTTCCAAACTCAAGTGCTTTTTCATCGTAAAAGTTTCTCAGTCTCTAAATAGAACTCTCAAAAGTTGTAATTAGCGACGTAACGATTTTTTAACGCTTGACAAATGGAATTGATTTTAGCAAAAAATGGTGAAATGACCTCAAAATTCGTAATTACATGGGATATCCAGTCTCTGAATTGGTCTCCAGAATCCGCACTCTTACTGGAGACCAATTCACTGAGACAGGATATCCCATTCAATTACGAATTTCGAGGCCATTTCACCATAGTTCGCTAAAATCAATTCCATTTGTCAAGCGTTAAAAAATCGTTACGTCGCTAATTACAACTTTTGAGAGTTCCGGTTGGTCTCATTCGACGTCTAAACTTTCGAATGGTTTCCCTCGATTATTTTTCTCAGGCTCATTGGAGTCAACAAAAACGAAAATGTAAGAGAAAAATAGGCGAAACACTGTATTTTTTAGTTTTTCAGTAGGGTTTTGGAAGATTTGGAGGGTTGTTTCAATGCGAAAAAGAAATTAGGGTCATATTAAATATTTGGATTCAGCATGAAATTTCCTACAACTCTATCCCCATTATAATTTTTCTGGGCGAAGTTCAGAAAATAGACCGTAAAGTTGTAGTAGTAAAAAATCATAAAAACGTCAAAATATCGAAAAAATCGCCCTACCGAAAAAAAAAACGGAGAACGGATTCAGCACCCTCGAAAACACCCATCAATGATAAAATGAGGCCGGCAACTTACAGGTCACTTTTTTGTAGACCAGTGTTATTATGGAGTAGAGTAAATGATCAATAATTACTAATAGTTGTTAGGTACTAATTATTATCAATTAACTCGATATCTGAAAACTCTGTGCTGTTCGAATCAGGCTGCCGCATGGTTCACCTTCATGTTGACGACTATCGATCTGCTCCAACTTTTAACCCTCATTGTCAACGAACGGCCAGTCGTACAAAACCTACGAATGGTCTTAATACGCCCCCTAGGTTAAACGAAAATTATTCAAGTTGGCATCTTTTTAATGAATAACGTCACAGTCTTCAACCCAATAAATGAGTTTTTTGGGGAATTTTCTTCATCAGAAAAACCTAGGTATACATTGTCGTATTTACACTCAGAGAATCTCAAAAATCGTCAAAGTCACTCTTATGAGTACAAACCAACTATTCCCTTTCATATCTAATGAAATAAAATTTCAAGTACAAATCAGCATGCAGCAAGACTTGCTGCACTTAGTGTATATAATGTATACATTATACCCCTCTAATAAATGCCCCTAATATAAAGGTCCTATCCGACCATTTTTCCTAAAACGTACTAAAGACCATAAAATCTATAAAGTAACACCAACGTTTTTACACTAATGAAATCTTAATTCTGTGAGTACAATTTTTTCTCTTTCTAAGTATCATTTTTTCTCTTTCTAAGTATCATTTTTTCTCTTTCTCCCCGTCCGGGCTGACAGCTTGAGAATGCGAGGGAATGTACTAGAATCCGTCATTGTTACCATAGTAGTAATTTTATCCTGTTCAACACTGTGTTGTGAAGCTAGTTGGACATAGAATCGGTCTTATGGAGAAATAAAAGGTGGTTATTGGATTGGACTTATTAGAATCAACATGCATATACGAGTAAAAAATGGAAGAACAGTAGTGTCTTGGTTAAATTCGTGTAGGCCATCTTTGGACCAACCTCTGGGATCCGTCACAATCGAATTCCACCATGGGGAAAGGCCCACCACACTGATTGTCAATACTAGTGAACTCGATTCATTTTTACTCGCAAATTGTCATAAAAAAGAGATATTCTTAACACCTCGTTTGTACATTAGGACCTAAGGCATTGTCATCGACTATGTACATGATGTACCTGAAGGCTGCTCACCCGTCGAGACGTCCAATACCGATTGCAACGTGTAACGTTTAGAATATTTTCTTGGTTATGAAATGTGTTAGAAACGAGGCATTTGATTTGAGTACGAATACTACTAGGTATTCCAAGTGTGAGTAGTAGTATCCATATTTGGGCCTGTTTGGGTGAAAATACTCACATTGAGCATTTATCGAATTTGCATGTATATGGAAAATGTATGTAGCGTTTAAAAAACTGGAAAATGCGTACATATTACGATCATGTTTGAAATCTAGGGACGCCGGAGCGTCCCGCCCGCCAAGAAAACCGAAGGGACTGAGACACTGATTACGCGACGAGTTGGGGTTTTCACCCTTCCGTAGCTCGGCCCCCTAAGTGTCTCGAGAGTTGATTTTTTATACACCAACTCTCCAGGGGCACGTGATGACGTAAACCAAATTTCAGCTCTCGGGAACATCAGGTGTCGGGGGTATAACAGTTTTAATTTTCGGCACTGAACCGCTATTTTTCACGTTTTTCGTGTTCTTCTTCTTGTTCATTGACAAATCGGATCGAGCTGAAATTTTGCACACACGTTTGTTATGCTCCTAGGGAGTGCCTTTTGAACATTTTGTCTCCCTCCCCCCATTCCCCCCCCAATTGGGGGGGGGAATAGTAATTTTTAGGAATTTCAAATGGTCATAACTCCTTCAAAATTGAAGCTTAAGTATTATTATAAGTATTACTGGTATTATATTATATTATATTATAAGTATTACTGGTGGTCACGAGTAATCAGTGGTGGTACAACTATAATGAAGTAATGCTTCAATTCAGGCTTGTTCATCTGGCAAAAAGCTCCCGCTAACAGCATTGAAAGAAGCGTAAAGCTCCCAGCTGGTGTAACAGAGGAAACATATTAGGTGAAATCGAGGGGGACTAAGAGTGAGAGGGGGTTGTGGGAAGGAGACAGGGAGCAGGAAAACATTGACGGTGGAGGTTAGGGGTAGGAGGATCAGGTTTCTATATGCACACTCAACAGCGAGGTGCGAAGCATAGTCATATCTATACTATATAATAAAATCGTGTCTGTCTGTTTGTCTCATCATCAATTGAGAATGGCTGAACGTAGAAAGTTGCGGCTGGTACCATTTGACGCAGAATTTATCTGGGAAGGTTTATGAAAAATCCGCGTTTAAATCTGTCCATCCGTTGAAACGCTATGAATGAAATACTACTAAAAAACGTGTTATGAGGACGTTTATGCTTATAACTTTTGAATGGTTGAACGTAAATCCGATTGTAAGTAGTCTCTGGATTCAGCTCGACGAGTACTTTCAAGTGGTACTTCAATCAGGATGTTAGTGGGAGGCGGCGGGGTCCACAGGCATTCAAAACTACTTGACCAGTTGGAGTTCAACTTTGTGAATTTGTTGTGTGAACATTGAGGAATGTTTCTAAACAGGTAGGGTGGGTCAATAGCATGGGGGGAGGGGGTATTACCGGGAATTCAAAACTACTTGACCGATCTGAATGAAACTTCGGGAATATGTTGAGTGAACATTGGGGAAGGTTTCTGACCAATTTAGGAGGGGGGGGGTATAGGTTGTGTGTGTGTGGGGGGGGGGGGTTTACCGGCAATTCAAAAACTACTTGACGAATTGGAGTGAAACTTTGAAATTGTGTTGTGTAAAGACACAAGTACAAACTGCACTTGTATTTTCCCAAGTCAGCATTATTTACTTCCGAAATCTTGAGTACAGATACTCGAGGAAATGTAAGATGACCATTACTCCAGCTTGAAGCCTACAAATGCAAGGCCAGAATACACAACCTACTGTACTGAGATTGTTAGCGGACTATACGGCTATCTAACCTTCCATTTTGAGACGGCGTAGAAGAGCATCTCACAAACTACAGACATGTACAAAGAAGTTCGCCAGGAGGAGACTACGACAGTGACAAATCAATGCTCGAGGTGAATATTGTGATCTAATCAATGGAATATTAGGGATGAAACATTACATTATGAGTACATGCCTTGTGTGAGTACGTTGTCCCCAGAAAATCGAGAAACTGTTGTCAGAATGTCAGATTACTTTGTCCACAGTTACTGTACTGTAAGGATATGCCCATTATACGTCAGCCATATCCACGATACGTTATGACTAAGTTTAGTAACACAGAAGCACATTTCGTGATAATCTACTAAGAACTCTCTATTATGGAGTAAGAATTCAACAACGCTCATCCACCAGGCCATAGTAGGAAGCATTTTCACCTACGGAGGGGCCAAATCCTGGTGCATCAGCTCAACATTCATGAGATGAATGGGTTGACTAGAATCTGTCTCCGTTGAAAGTTGTAAAGAGCCCATAAGTAATGGGTTAGGTTAGGAGGGGACTGTGGTTCACCTTTTGGAGAAGTGCAGGGTCCAGTGTTCCTCGTTCATCACGTTGTTTTGACTGGCTTGTCACCAGGCCAGGGAACAATTCCCAGTAGGAGCTGATGGCTTCGACCACTGGGCCGTTTAGTAAGGAAGTATTGCAGTAAAAGTATAGCGCACTAGCTGTCGGGCAGAACTCGTGGTGTGTCCATCTGCCACTCTTACCTGTCCCTTTACGGATTACTCTTACATGTCTCTTTACGAACCCTTATAATCTCAAATACCAAAAATATTATTAATATTCATCTGTCTGACGGGAAGGAAGAATTTAAGATTTTTATATTTCTCCTTCCCTATAAACCCCTATGCGTCGGATCCGGAAGTGAACCCCCCCCCCCCCCCCCCTTATGTCCTTCCCTGGTCACAGAAACATTTAAATACGGGAGAAGGGTTCGATCCATTGAGGCGTTTTGCGTGATTGAAGGACAGACAGAGACCAAATACAAAATCGGCATGGTTCAACTCCAATTCACGCGAAACGAATAACTGTAGTGAAAATTATCGAATACCCAAGGAGCACAAAAATCGTCTCTAAATTTAGTTATATAGATAAAGGCATCAAGAAATACATACCTGGAATCCAAAGAAACTTTCAATACGGTTTTCTTCCAGAATTCAACATCAGCTTTGACTTTTTGAAACACCTTATCGTTGACAGGTAAGGCCACCGACGGTATTGCTCCAACTTTGAGCTTCCTATAGAATGTGTGTGATGGGTCTTTTTTATCTGAAAACAACCAACCAGTTTAAATTAATTCTTTGTACGCTACATAGCTGACACGCATATACTTGAGTTTAAGTTTGGATACCATATTTACCATCATAATTGTAGTCGTTGTCAGTGAAGTGTTGGCTACAAATGTAGGCAGTAGTTGGACCAGGGGGTTCGTGGTTCACAAGTTTCAACCAGTATTTCCGAATTGAGCCAGGACCAACTGGGAACCGATGCAAGGATATGCCCAATTGTGGAAAACACTGTTGACGACAATCTCCAATAATGCACACTTTGTTGCTTCTGGAAACCAATTCAGTGCCAGGCAAAGGTTTCCTCCCTTTTCGGGATTTCGGTAAATCATTAGAAGAAGGTTCGTGGTCGCTATCCGAATCACCTACCATGGATTTCGACCGAGCGGATTTCGGTCCTGGCTTTCTCGCCGGTGTTTTAGGAGTATCTTTCTCCAGATCCTTGAATTCATGAGATTTTGTACGGATTTTTCTACTTCCAGGTTTCTTTGATTTGCTGCCTTCCTCACCCGAAGAATTCTCTTCGGACTTGTCGGTATCCTTCTTCTTGGGCGGCCTACCACGTTTCTTCGGTTGTGGTTTTTCTTCTTCATCCGACGAATGGCCACCTGATTGGTCAGTTTCCACATTATCCTTCTTCTTGGGCGGCCTACCACGTTTCTTCGGTTGTGGTTTCTCTTCCTCATCCGACGAATGGCCACCTGATTGGTCAGATTCAACCTCATCTTTCTTTTTGGATGGCCTACCGCGTCTTTTAGGTTGTGGTTTCTCTTCCTCATCCGAAGAATTGCCACCTGATTGGTCAGATTCAACCTCATCTTTCTTTTTGGATGGCCTACCGCGTCTTTTAGGTTGTGGTTTCTCTTCCTCATCCGAAGAATTGCCACCTGATTGGTCAGATTCAACCTCATCTTTTTTCTTGGATGGCCTACCGCGTCTTTTAGGTTGAGATTTCCCATCTTCATCTGAAGAATTTTCGTCGGTATCCTTCTTCTTGGGAGGCCTACCACGTTTCTTCGGTTGTGGTTTCTCTTCCTCGTCCGAAGAATGGCCACCGGATTGGTCAGATTCAACCTCATCGTGTTTCTTGGGTGGCCTACCGCGTCTTTTAGGTTGAGATTTCCCACCTTCATCTGAACGGTTTTCGTCGGTATCCTTCTTCTTAGGCGGCCTACCACGTTTCTTTGGTTTCGGTTTCTCTTCCTCATCCGAACCTTCCTCTTCCTCGGATTCACACGTTTTCTTCTCATGTAGACTTTTACTATCCGACGGCGTCCTCTTACTGTCACTGGACTTCGGTGTTTGCTTTGAGCGATCTCTGAAGGTTCTCTCTCCATCGGATTCTGCAGCAGTGACTTTCAGTATTTCCAATTCTGCTCTTCTCTTCGCGCCCTTATTGTCCACAACATGTTTACTCTTCTGTTTATCGCTACAATCATTCGAACTTTCTTCCAAATCCCCAGTCAATGCCTGGAGAACGTCTTTCAACTCTAATCCGGATGTTTCTGCCTGCTTCTGAACAGCTTGAGAAGACTCAACCTTGTCAGCGTGCATAGCTTCCATCATGTCTTCTAAATTAGACTCATCTGGAGTCTGGTCGAGATCGCATGTCGCTTTAGACTCATTTGTAACAGGATCCGAAATGTTCGCAGAAACACTTTCCCCACCAGGTTGTCCACTCTCAACCACATTCTGCTGTACCCTAGAAACGTCTGGAGACGTTTCTTCCCCAAACATAGCTTTCATTTCGTCATCGATACCTAGATCTTGAGTAGTGTTAGGTGCGCCCATCGCGGCATCACCCTCTACCCTACCTGCGTCATCGCCCTCTGACCTACCTGCGTCATCAGCTTCTGTACTGTCCATCAGTTCTGACTTTGCTGTCACTGTTTCCTCTTTACCTTTTGTCCCAGGATTCTCAGATATTGGATTAGAAGAATCAGCCTTTTCTGCGACGTCCGCTCCCTCTAATACATCACCACTTGCCCCAACATCACTATCATCGTTAGGCACATCATTGTTTGACTCCATGGCACAGTAACTCGATTATCTGAAAAAGAGAAGAGCTTCAAATAGAATACAGAACAGCACAAATAAAAAGACTGAAGGGTTTGCAAAATGCCTAGTCGTATTGGATGGGTAATAATATAATTTCTACGAATGATCACAATGTATAATCAAAACGATAAAAATAACAAGATTCTAGTACTAGTACCAAAGAATTGTGTGACGTTTCCCATTTGTTGGATAATTCAACATTGTTCCGAACTTCCAACACCAAATAAATTACAAGATATCCCAAAAAGTCCTTAAAGTAGGTAATTCCACGACTATTTCAAGTAACTTGTGTAAAAATATCAATAATTACTGCTGGTCAACGTCGGGCGCGTTCTTGTATCACATAAGTAACTACCGATTTTCCTATAAATGGATGTGGGACATCTTCACTATTCATATTTTAAAACCCCAATAAGATACTAGGCAATTCGATGAAATTAAAACCAGTTTATGAGAAGGCGGGAACTTCGGAGTAGTCAATTTTTCCATGGAGCAACATCGATAGATGGGCACAATCGATAGGTGAGGGAAATCGATAACAAAGTGTGGTAATTTGATAGGTTTCGATTTTTTTCAATACGCTATTTATCCAATGCCAAGACGGTACCTATTGCGAATGAGGTCAAATTGATAATATCAAATATCATATTATGAAGATTATTTTTCCGACTGCGATTTTTCTCACAGCACGGGTGTTAGGTACCTAACAACACACACGCTAATTCTAAATTATTGTGAATACAGTCTCATATAGGTAGTCAAATACTTGATAAATGAAATCAAGAAGAGAAAGTACCTAGTTCCGTCTCTGAAAATGGCATGATGAATACTTGAATAAGATCACAAAACTCACATGGTTTGAGGGTAGGTATCTTCGAATGCATCCCAGTAGGTAATGGATGGTTGATTGAATTGCACAAAAACCGGAAGGGTGAAACCAGTGCTGTGTAGACTTTTGCAGAACGAATGTATACCAATTGGAGCTTTCGTCGATTGAAATCGTACCGTCTATGTTTACTCAGTTCGTAATCTACCATAAGTCAACTCAAGTTCTAGCGTTCAATGAATTGTAGGTGGATAGCCGAATAAAAATCTTCGATTCATGTTCCTACAATAGGAACCACGAGATAATTTCGTCGATAATAATAAAATTTCCGTAACTCAACTACCTACCACAAAACCAGCAACCACAGCTCGCATATCAACCATGAGACGACCCCGCGCCCAATAAATGAAAATGGCGCTCCGATAGGACGCGATAAGTGTCGCGCCAAACTGTTCAGTCGTTTACACAACCAACTCGATATCCAATCCATTGTACAACTAATCCAATAACCAAATAAAATGTTGAAAACTCTAGTCTAGTAGTGGCCATAAAACCAACGAACGAAACCTACTCTTGGTGCCATTTCCAAGTTCGTCAGAATCATCGACTAACGTATATCAATGGAATCCTTGGTAAGCAACTCTAATATCATGGCTTATTTTAACACGGGAAAAACAACAATTACCTTCATACGTGAGCGCAGAAATCGGCGGCTCCGCTAGAATTAGGAATACACTCCGCTTAGATTTTCTTTTTTGATTTACAATCACCTGTAAAGTGCAACCTATTTTCGTGGGGTTTGGATAAGTTTGACGGGAGAACCGACGATACACGAAATGACCTCAAGCGAAGGTTGATCGTGGAGGAAGCATTTAGATGAGGCTTCATGTTGGGGAAACCTAGTTGAAGCTAACTGTTGAAGCTGTCCAATATTTTGAGTCTGTGTTATAGCGATAGTATGAGTATCACTTAACGAATGAAACAATTAATTATAAACGACTACCTACTTATAATTTCTTATCCATGTCAGTAATTACTTATAGGGCATCTGGTGAGAGGTGGGTTAGCTGTTAGCAGTGCTCCCTAGGCTGTTTTTAAAACACTTCGAACCTCCCGCTCTTTTTCAAATTATAGAGAAATTTGAAATAATTCAAATTTTCAAATAATTCAAATTTCTCTCTATGATTCCGTAAGATACAAAGGTGAAAAGTTGCAATAGTTATTTTCAAGGAAGCTTAAAACCGTGGTCAGATTCATTTAATTAATCATATTATGATTTTTTTAAATTTAAGTACCTAAATAAAAAAATTGGAACTTTTCTAATTTTGAGTTTGTAAAAAATATTGATACTTGAATGTATCGATACTTTTTCAAAGTATCAGCATGATATCACATACTATCAGGCACAGGTATCTGATGGGACTGATAATTAATTTATTGTATAGCAACAGCATTTCAATTAGTTGTATTCTCACAACTAACGTAATAGTAGCTATACCAGGTTAGTATGACTCACGAATTGCGATTTGAAGAAGAGTACTTCAAATGTTGCCGCTGATTCATCTGTGGTGTAGGTCGTTTTTGACAACAGCGGAGCTGTATGTATTTGGCCGTTCCACTGTAGGTATGATTACAACTGGTTATTTTCGTAGCAACGGAATTTCCAGTCTCTCTCTGGTGCCGTCCATTTGCGCCCTGTCCTGCGACTACGACATGGAACGCTCCTTGACATTTCTCAATGGGTTGATAGTTCGTGAAACACCACTGGTGGAACTCGGAACAAGCAATGCAGTGTTGGGTTACCTATGGGAAGCTATGCAATATGAATGTTCAAAGCACATTCGGATCGAATGCAGACAAAAACGTGAAGAAGTGAAACCAAGGTAGAAATTCGAAGACGATAAGAGACTGACTGGTCCATCAGGTGAAAGATGAGGACACAAGCCAAGTCCTGTCAAAGGTTTTTTCAAGACGTATTAAACACATTTGAAAATCAATTATACTTTGGAACAACAGGTAGTAATTGCGTACTGACAACTCAGATCGCAAACATAAGTACTACTGATTCAGTAGCTGTACAACTCTGCTGAATCAGGCTGGCTTTTAAATGCCTTGCAAAAATGACTCAAATAAATTTGATCATATATATGCGCAGAGGTGGGACATAAGTCCTCATTTGAGTAGGTAAGTAGGTACATCAACTGATACTGCATTGACTTTTAAACTGTCGATGTCAGAATTGTACAAATCAAGCTCAAATTGATCATGTCCCATCTGAGATATTCAGGGGATGGTTGGACTTCGTTCATTTTTCTTAATAAACTTCTACAGCGATTATCTCAAACTATTCTCATGGGTGCCTTCAGCAATTTGAAAACTGCCATTGACCCACTAGTATTAATAATATTCAGCTCCCCAACACCGTAATACCCATTTTAATACTCACCTTAATATTATATATTTGTGGTCCAAGAGGGTGTGATGGGATGATACGATGATACAGTGAAGTAGCCAGGATTTCGATAAGGGGGGTGTGGAAAAAAGCACAGAAGGGGAATAGGGTTTAGTGGGAGGTATATGGAGATTTGGTTGAAACTTCATCGGTTTAATTGTAATTTCACTTTGGACGATCCGGCGGCACATTCTGAGGTTAAATCGTCTCAGCACTGCTGGCTGCACACTCGCTCTGAAGTGCATATTGGGTTATGTCAAACGACTCGTTTAGTAACGAAGTGAAAACATGCGTCCTTCCCTCTACTAATGGAGTTGACACAAATACTCTGCAACTGATCAGTAACAGTTACTATTTACTACTACAATATCAATCTACCTACTGCATATTAAACACAGTAGGTAACGTTTCAAATTTTCAGGTACAGGGAACTAATGACTCCAGCATCCTCTCCAAGTATTCCATGGTGTTGCGAGGTTATTTCGATGATGAAGCTATCAAACATTTTGTCACCAGAGATGCCAGACGTTCACCTCTCATTCACTTGGGGTACTACGCAAGGGCTATTGTAATGGACTACGCCATCAAATCCTTTGTTGAAGCGTCACTGGAGAAAAATCCTCAGGTATTATGATGAAGGGAAATCCATAAATCGGGGAAGTATTATGATGAACTGCTTCCCGACCTTATACTTACTTATACTTATACGGCCTGCTGTTGTTCGTATCATTTTCGTGTTTTGATGCAGATTTTGTCCCTGGGTGCCGGCTTTGACACGACATACTTCAGACTCTCCCGAATCTTCCCCAGTATAGTTTACTTCGAGGTTGATTTGCCGGACGTCGTTGACAACAAGATCTCTATAATAAAAAATGCTAAGGAACTCAATTCAATTCTTGCTGATGTTACTGGTGCGTATAATTCCCACTTACTTTGCCCATTCGTCAGCTGTGTGACTTAACCAACCAATCCATCCAAGTTAAGTCAAGCAGCAAAGTGGCGCTAAAATTTCTCTACTATAGTTGTGTGTGTGTACTCGTTCAAAAATGGAAATAGTCGAAGATTACTCAAAGTAATAAGCTGAAGTGGAATGAAATAGCGAAACGGTCTGGTGTCTCGAGGCTCAGCTTTCAGTTATAACTTGGGGCGGTAATGGAGGGTAACACGTAAGGGGTCTGCAAAATCTCTCTTTTAACTCGGATGGATGGGCTCCGGATTTTTCCGAAGCGACTGCCCCAGTAACACTTCAGTTACTTAGGTCCCGCTGTGATCAGTAACAATGATGTCACAACTGAAATCAAAGAGAGAATAGCTGCGGAAAGCAGATGGTTTTGGGCAACCCAGAAGACTTTAGGCTGTCTCGGAAACCTAAACTCACTGTCTATAAGACCATCATTAGCCTAGTTTTCGAGTGCGGCAGTGAGTTCCGCCTAACGCCAATAAGCAAGCCTTAAATTACTGGGTGAGGAAGATCCTCCAAAAATTTGGTGGCCCAATCTGCGAAAGAGGGGAACAAGGGGAGTTGAGAATGCAGTACAGGTAACATTAGTCAAAAACACACTTCTCACAAGGTAAAAAACTTATATCGTCTTAGCTTTTTATGAAGAAATGCAATGTATCATTTCCACAACACAATAACACCTAGGTTTCTCTAATTTTTACTGGTTCAAGTTAATCACATGAACGTGCAGAGTTGTGAACTAGTCCGCAGATGGTCTCCTGAACTCTTTCAGGAGACCATCTGTGGACTAGTTCACAACTTCCTTTGTGCTCGAATGAAGACTACAGATGGAGTTAACTTTTGAAAACTTGATCGCATTGTTTCAGAAAAAGGATTCAACTTCACTTGCCTTAAATCTAGAAATTACAACATTTTCACCCATGACTTGAGTGATACAAGCGGATTAGACGAAAAATTGGCCCAAATGGGTTTTGATTTTGAGCGACCCACTCTGCTGTTCTCTGAGTGCGCAATCACGTACATCGAAAATGAAAGGTGAACCTGATATTCTTATTTTAAATTGTTGTTCTATGTAATATTTCTTTGAAGTGAAGACACCTTAGAAAAAGAGCGTCTGCATCCCTGTATATTCAGGAGAAGGGTAATTGAGCGATCAGATAGCGTGGCAAGAAAAGGGGCCTCCACAGCATTTGAGGGGCCGGAGCCAGTCTTGGGCATAGCCAAATGCTCGGTAGGAACATCCTTGGGAGAATGGGCGAGAGAAAGGCTTATGACCAACTTTCCCATTCTTTACAAGTAACCATAGAAAAGTCCATTGAGAAGAACTGAGTCCGCAAATAGTTAACTTCTCCATGCCCTCTTTGCAGTCACACGTGGATGTCAAGATCCAACCGGACAGTCCATCTCCCTCTAAACTTATTGTTGGAGACCAACGATTTTTGCACGTACCTACTTGATGTTTTTCACATGCCTACCTTTCAGGCTCATGCTGAAGAGAGATTACAAAAATTACAAAACAGTACAATTATCTGTGAAATTACAGCAGACATTATCTATGAAACCCTGAATGACCTTACTGACATACAAGGTACCAGCCAGAACTCTGGGTTGCGCTCTCCTACAGAATGGGAAGCCAGTTTTGTTTAGCAGTCGATCTATGACGGACAACCATGTTATCCAGTCAAAAAGATCATGTATATTACCTACCATCGTTGAAGAACTCTCACCTTATTGTTTCCCCATTTCAGATCCACGGCATTGATTGAATGGATCAAAAACCGAATCGAAGCCGCTACTCTCTTGAACTACGAGCAGTTCAACCCTGATGACGGATTTGGGAAGGTCATGGTCGCCCATTTCACCAAGATTCAGAACCCATTGAAGTCACTAACGAAGTACAGGACGATGGAGGAGCAGCACAAACGGTATTCTGATGCTGTATGTGTTCGTATATCCGCCTTGAGGACTATCAGTGTTTAGACTGTAAGAACGTCATTTTTATATAAATAGAACGAATACTCGTGTTTTGACGCAGGGATGGAAACACTGCAAAGTGTGTTCGGTCATGGACCTATTTCAACGCATCTTGAAGTGTGAAGATGCTGCCAGAGCTTTTAGGATTGAGCCATTTGATGAATGGGAAGAACTCCATTTGAAATGTTGTCATTACAGTTTGGCTATTGCGTCCCACAGTGAAGATTTCTTGGCTTCATTTCCTGATTCTAAACATGACAGTTAGTAGCATTTTTTTAAAATTATTAACTATTATAGAAATTTTTACTTGTCATGGACTCAAATGAAATGTGAAATAATTAATTAGTGGCTGCTCTCATTCAACTCTCTGGGCGATTTCACTTGGGAACTGTAGTGGTACTGAACCGTTGTAGTTCACACTATTGGACACCAGGACCAGGTCAGTACATCTTGAAGGTGGTCTCCGAGGCCGGGAGGTATAGAGCTATGGTGCGAAGCCTCTATCGTGGCCGAGCTTGCCATACCTGACAACTTGCGTGTTTTTGAAACGCAGGTTCTCAAGTTTGACATGGAGGATCTCATTACCTCAGTAAGAGTATGGAAACAGTTGAACTACCTGGCACTGGTCGAGGCTTCAGACTTATTCACCCTCGACTAGGACCGCTGTAAAGGGCACCAGTTTGGTGCGTTTTGCCGGCATTTCATTATTTGTAGCCCAATGGGCTTTGAGGATCCGCGCTGAGTCCTTCGACCTGAACGCGAGACCGCCTGATTCCTAATGATGTGAGGAACACGCACTTTGTAATCTCTCCCAGTTTCGGCGAGGCGGTCCAGATCCTGAATGGCTATGACTGGACAAGGCTGGGAATGTTCTGTGGACCAGCCTGCCGCTACAGATCCTTCCTGGCCGGGGAATTTAATAAATAGTTAACTTGTATACTTTGTATCATCTAGAAGCAATCATCTTCATTTTATAAATTAATGTTTCACTCCATTCATATTTTACCTGTACTCAAGAATGGCCCCTTCTTCCGGCAGGCAGATTTCCAATGCCGTATAGTTTATTTATTTAATTCTCTCTTATATCAATTTTTAGAAGAAGAAGAAGAAAATAAGTTTATTTAAATTAGAAGCAGATAAGAAATACGATATGTATTGGCATATAAACAGTACAGCTTGGTATTCAACCGTCTACCAGAAGTACCGTAAGGTACCGTTCTTGAACATGAAATTGAAGTATACAATTCTTTTCGTAAATTTGGTGGTGGAAAATGAGGGTAAGGGCTTGGATTGTCCTTTTTCAACTAATTCAGGGATCAAGTTACTGGTGTCAGATAAAGGACAACCTAAACCTCCACGATAGTTTGAAGTACCTGACAATCCTCTTCCATTCGTCAGGACTGCCCAGCAACCCAATTGTGTGGTCACGCAATTCCAAAAACCTCCAAGCACTGTGAGAGAGTGGGGCATACACAGAGGAAATGGCGAAGGTCCTCCCTCGCGAGACTACACAGGGGATTCTGAACAATGGTACATTTGAGATCAGGTTTGAAGTTATATCAACCTGTATGTATTCCAAATAATGTTTTTCTTCTACTCCTTCTTGGTTTGGCTTCCGGGCTGGTAACAAGCTTTTCCAGCTCTGGGGGCCTTATAGCATTGACCTTAATGTAAGATGTAAGAAAAAAAAATGAGATGCTCAATTTGGTTAACTCAAACAAATATTTATTTTTCATATTCTAGGTACTGAATGAATGAATGAATGAATCAAGATGTTTATTAAGCGAACAAAAAAAAAAAAAAAATACAGGTTACATATTTAACATCTTAGGCAATGGTAAGACCGTCTGCCAGGCTGGTCATTCTTGTTCACATTTGTCAGTAATCAACTTCATAACAGCAATAAACACAACAATAATTAAATATATTTAAATAGTACATCAATTTATATATGTAGGTAGTTAGTGGTAATTAATGGTTAGAAGTAATTAAATTCGGTTAAAAGGCATTTTCTGTACACGCTTGCACATCTTATAAAATTATGTAAACCCTCCCAATTCTCTCCATTCAATACACACAGCAACTGTTGATAGGTTAGGTCTCCACTACCGAGATGGCGTGCGCGGTATTCAGATAGTACTGGGCAAATTGCCAGAAAGTGCACCGTGTCTTCTGGGGTGTTCATGTTGCAGAGGGCACAATTGTACTTCCTGTCCTCCCTATGTGGCATCGTATTAAGGCTCAGGAGCTCACCTCTTGCTTTTATTATATTGCTGACTAACTAGGGACTAACTGATTCTAGGTACTGTTGCAACTTTGTTTTGAGCCCCTGGTTTTCTTCCAGGTGCGAGTAGAAAGACTCTAGTAATGTCTCCCATCGATGAAAACGTAGTGGAGAGGTACGCCCATTCCTGTGTTGAACTCAGCGACAAAGGCATCCTTGTCATTGGAGGCTTTGGATCTAATGTACACCGCCATGGAAGGTCAAAAGAGATAATATACGTTGGAACTACTTGCAAGGATGTTACAGAGTCTTCACAAGATTCCTCAGTGACCTGGGATTGTTTATATGCAACTTGTACAGCGATTGGGAATGACGAGTTCATCATAATTGGTGGTCGTACATCACCATCAAGGTACTACGTTATCAAAAGAGCGAAATTTCACATTGAGTGGGTTAACAAGTACTTCATCATTGCAATGTGTAGGGACAAGACGACGTATGTACTGATATCCCAACTAGAGGATCACAGTACAAGCCTCATCATCAGTTTCTTACGTTCCCTCAGGGAATATCAGGACTCCTCCATAGAACTACATTGATCTTTATAAGAATCTTTGAGTTTGATCAACATCTTATATGTGAATTGGTTTGTAATCTCTCGTTTCTTTTTTCCAACGCATCAGGGAAGTAAATTTTGATCCAGTACTCGTAAAAGCTCTGATTGGAGAGTTGTATGTGGAGTTATCTTCGGCTGATATTCCTCTGGAAAATAAAAACCGCCCACCTCCGAGGTGGAGACACGCTGCTGTTCATCATCAACAGTCTCTGCTGGTTTATGGTGGCAGGAATAAAGAGCTACAAGTGCGTTTACTCCTAAGAACAATAACTCTTTTTGGCCAGTGGAGTACAACATACACATGTAGTATTTTTTTATTGTTTCTAGGTGTTTGGAGATCTTTGGGAATTGAGATCTGACGATGGTGTGACCTGGAAATGGTCGCAAAGAACGTGCCAGGTTGGCTGTGGACCGTGTGGCAGGTTTTCACACGCAATGACGACTGGGTGTGGCAAAATTTACATGACTGGCGGCCTCGATGCTCAAATGCGTCCTCTGGATGATGTTTGGGAACTTGAAATTAATGTGAGTTGCCATATTGTTATTCACCAACCTATTTAAGTCATTACCAATTATATCCTTCTTTGTGTACGTAAGACGTTTCTACTTTCAATTTTGTAAAACTGTAATGTGTGTATGCTGATGCCAAATAAATATTTAGAAAAAAAAAGAACAACTATAAAACTCAACACTAGGAGCTTGTTTCACATGGAGAGCGGCTGCAGGGGTGTTCAAATGGCAGATATAGCTGCCATGCGTTCAGCGCCATTTTGTTGTTCACGTTTGATTTTACTCATAATATGAGTAAATTACTCATAATATTATCGTCGCTTAAGAAGGAACACCCCCTATCGACCATTTTCACAAAAATTAGGTTTTGCCAGATTCTTATTCGACTTCTCTCGCTGGATGGGCTCCTTAGCTCAAAATCGCTTCAACTAGTTTACAGAGTCGAGGAAATTCGAAAATTATAACCGCCCCTATCGACATCGTTGAGGAAACAGCCAGTATCAACCAGCTGTGTGGAAATGGTCGATAGGGGGTGTTGCTTCTTAAACGATGATATTTTTTATAAAATATAATCTTACCAACTGCAGTGTATTCAAATAGTAACAGTAATTAAACCAGCAACAAAACAGTCTCAAATTCTTTTGAGTAATTGTGGAAATTATATGCGTAGTTGCATACCTATCCATGTCATTTTGGTGATTTTCCTTCTTTTAGCACCTGACTTTCGACATTCTGACCACGCCGCGCTATCTGGCGTGAAATTTTGATTAAGATAGTGTCTTAACTTCATTTTGTCCAAATTTTGGGTCAGGCTGTGTTGCTTCAACTGCGACAAAATTGTCTAGTTTTTTAGATGATTCCAATCGTTATTTCAAATTGCAGGAAAGTGTAGTTTCATGGAGAGCTATCAAACCTCTGGAGCCAATACCCGCCATATACAGTCACACTCTACATTACCACCAGCATCAACTGATATTCATTGGAGGAGTCAACACTTCACCTTCAAATCAACCGGGTTTGACAATACTCGATCTCGACACCCTCCAACCAACACTCTACATCTTAGAGGCGACGGTGCCACGCGATGCTGCGGTGATGCTTCATAATCACTCGAGTGTTCTGACCAGTGAAGACTCGACGATCACCTGTTACGGAGGAGGCGGCAACTGTTTTTCATTTGGGACTCATTTCAACAGACACCCTCTAAAGATACGCTTAACATGAAGATCGATACCGAATCAATGTGTACAACTACAATACTAAACTCATGTGGGGTTTTTTTTACTGATCAGAAAGTACGAATTGTCCGTTATCCAGAAGGGGCCAGCCAGAACGAGTTGGATCTCTTTCGCCTGAAAGCTGTTCTGGTTTTAGAATCAAAGCAAACCGTTAAAAACCCTGTTTGACAGTAAATTTGCTGCATTTTTGCAAACATATTCTGTGATTTTACAGTGTTTTATTTAGCTTATCTTCAATTTAAAAAAATAAAGGAAAATGAAAAAAGGTTGGTCTACGTTTCCAGATCCGCAGTACCTACCAAAAAAAAAAAAAAAAAAAATCATATTGATTTGTCCTTAAATTTAAAATTTGGGATACGAGCTTGGAACAGGTTGAGGATGGTCCTTGAAACTTTTCATAACCCAGTCAATAGGATGAGGATCAAAACAATTTTTTAAATGTTCCAAACGTCACATCTCGAAAATTTCTGACTGGACGGCATACTTAGTTTCCTGTACAAATTTGAAGGAGTTCAATTCAGCACCATCGGGGGAATTTTACGTCCAGCCTTTGGTTTAAAGGTAGATCCTCAAATTATAAATCGTGAGTCAACCGGCGGCTAGTCGGGTAAATGTTCATAATCGGGAATATAATATGGTTTTCGCCCTTTTGCCTCCCGGGCAACGACACATAACCTGTTAATAGGACAGGAGAGGGTGAAGAAATTCGAGTCGAGATATATACGATTGATGTATTAAGAAACATTTCACTAAGTCAACAGTAAAGTCATAACAGTTACCTATATCTTAGTGCTATGAAACTCCAGGCAAGCCCGACATTAAAGGCCCAAGTAATCAGCTTCAGTAAGAGTATGTTCAAGATCCGAAACGCTGCACAAGTGCTTGTAACAGCTTTTACAATACGGGGATTCAGACTTGGTTAAATTTCCGTCAAACAATACAGTCAGTCTTTTCGCTAACTTAAATCAAAAATTATATCCCACGAAGTAGAACATTGAGCTGTCCAAGCTTTATTGTTATATAAATACGTAGAAAGTTAACAGTACAATAAAGAGATTTAATACTTAATTAACAAATAAACTACAGTAGAACTGTTCGTGATGCTCAGTTATTAACTGAAAAATTGACTAAGAAATCAGTTGAGTAGGAGTAACAATAAACGAGGAGAATCTTGTGGATTATTAATTAAATTACAGGACGATTCGGAGGAAGGTACGCAGTGAACGAATAGTTTTTTTTTAATTGAAAAAGAAATTAATTAATACTGGAGGTTTGGTGGTATTTGAAGTAAGGCAGAAGATGCCTCTATTTTGAGAGGAGTCAACATTTTTTATTCTTACTGGTCGATTCAAATATTTCAAAAATTGACAAAACAAACCAAAATGGTGATTTGATAGTTAAACAGTTAACCCTCTTGTGAATTTGGTTCTTGTTCGCTATCAACTTGAATGAGTACCTATAATACGTCTCAGTCTTCCTTGAAAACTCACTGAAGCTCACTCGCTGTACTTATTTTAAATAGAAAAACGAGCAGACAGAGAAATAATATGAATTACAAAAGGAACCGACTGAAATGTTCGTCGATTTGTGACATACACAAGAAGTTACCAAACAACTGATGCGATCGAGCTGTACGAGTAAAATACGAAATCACTACAATCAACATCAAAACCTCCCACAAAATAGAAAATAAAATAATACTTATGAAGGAAAAATAAAAAGATAAACAAAAATATCAGTAAAAATATTACGATCACAGCCTGTTAAATTTTACTCCTTTTCACAACACATTTATAACATCCACATGAAGCGACACGAACTTGGCCAACACAATGTTCACGCTTGAACCTTCAATAACTCAACTCGTTCTGTTCATGGCTATGAGGAGTCGAATGTAACTGCAAATCACAGGAAGATGTTACATGACAAAAAGTAGGAAAAACTAAATATTAATGAAGAGTCGAGAAAAAGCGCAGCGCTCCTGAATTGTACGACAAACAGAAGCGCTGTATTTTTCATTGAAGTGAGGAAGTATAATACATACATGATTATAAAAACGCTGTACATCACAGGAACATGATTCAATTTTAAGATAAATATAAGGAAACTCACAGAATTTATCGCCATTAGAAAATAGAATCGTCTCATGGTGGTGGCATAGACAATCATGAGTGAGGCTTTCCGTCAAATAGTCAACCGAATACTCGACTGAGACTTACCTCTGTGGCCTCAGGCGCAAGAGAAAGAGCCCAGAGTTTCGTGTAATGTCAATACATGGAGACTAAACGGTAAAGGCCACAGGTTCAATTTTTTTTGGCGTTACACTTTTTTTTTTTCATCTTGATTCATCAACCACAAAACAAAAGAATTTATGTGATGGGGGATTTTTTGTTTGTAGTTTCATAAGGGAACATCCAGATCGCTTGAATATGCACACAAAACAAGTTATCTATAAATATTACCCTCTAACATACCTACTTATCTGAAAGCGTCTAAAGGGGAAGGAGAGAGGGAAATGATATTTTGTTTTAAATCTAGAGATGCGAGCGTCAGCAATCACCAAGACCACGGATAATAGACAAGACGGTAAGAGTCAAGACTGTGATGTAAGGCGGAGCCCACTTCCCACGTTGCCTGTATACATGATCAGTTTAGCGTCAACAGTTGAAGAGTTTACTTACAAAAGGGCACATATCCACTAGTGACATTTTTTTCGAGCCCTATCGAACTTGTATCAGTTTCCTCACATTAAAGTTTCTGTTCTATATTATTTTATTTAAAAATTGGCTTTGCCACCAAAAGGGCATTCACAACATCTATCTTTATATATCTGAATCTCTAAATTCCAAAAGAACATCAAAACCAACCCCTAGCATTGAAGACAACTTGGAGTTTCACGCAGTTTCCCTGGAATTCTCTCCAAAATTGTCATTAGCACCTCTCACCTTTTCTGCAATGCCTAGAGTTCACGTTTGGGTTGCTTCCATCTTTCAACCATCCTATTGCAAATGCACTGGGGTATGTCGAGTAGGAGCTGTATCGGAGGTTTTAGTCGACGATGTGCGAGTCGAACTTCCTCGCCAAGGAGCAGAACCAGTTGTTGGAGAAGGGGCCGAAGATGTTACAGACGTGCTCAATTCGACCGTAGGAGTTGGTTGTATCCGTTGACCGGCGAGGATTGCACTGGTTGCAGGGGCTACTGCAGCTGGGATTGGAGGGCTGTCGAGTAGTACGCACAAAGATGTGTCAAAGACCTGGGAGGCATGGCAAAACTTCTCCCTGTTGTCGCCTCTTCAACTGCATCCCTCGCCCCTGAACATCTCCTCTATTGCTCCTTTATTTTACTCCAACGCTCCCCCAGACCCATCAACTTCCGACGAACCCTAACATAGGACCAAAATCGCTTTCACCGCCCTTCAGTACCTCTCCCCCGTCGCCCACTACTTCCAAGACGTTGAACTCGTTTCAATCCATCATGAAGGCCCCAATTACCGAGGAAATGGTATGCACCTCCACCGATGTCTCTGCAGTCCTCACCAGCTCCATGAACATCTCGGGCACCACCCTTTCGAGAGCTGGCGGCCCCTTCCTCTACTGTAATCGTAAAGGTTATCGTCAGATCGTAAAGAACAACCCTCCGGTCGTGATGTCGCGTGTGAGGCGAGGGAGCGGCGATACTGAACTGACCCTTGCAAACCCAATCGCTCTTATCAACAGAGGGAGAGGAAGTTCCCATGCCCAAAACAGTTTTTTTTCTTCAACTTCCCAGAACAAGCACAAGTGGATAAGGGTCCTTTTGAAAGCAAACCCCCCAGTTCTTCATTTACGGAAAAGAAGCAGGAAATATTCGGTGAAAAGAAGATATATATTTCCTCTTCCACAAACGGGAGGAGTATCGTCTACCACTGCCATAACATGAGGTTGGTTCTTCGATAGCATCATAAAAATGGAAGAACAATTTGATTCATTCCATGGAGAATCAACAAGATTTCACAAGATTGAACATAGGTTATCTACCACTGAATGCTTAGTAATACCATGTTACGATTCAAACCAAACCTTATGTACAGCTACTACAACACTAGTAACATCTCCTTATCAAGGGGGATATCATCATAATTCTTACATGGCTGTGAGGTTCAAGTGATGCAAGCAACAAGGCGAGATGAGATGGGCTCCAAGCAACATATTGCAGGGAGGAGCCCTCACTTTCCCTCTTCTAATAACCTCTCAAGAGTCTAATCTAGTATCCGAGGAATTTTGGTTTCGACAGAAGGATTTACTACATCTATAGTGAGTTTCCAGTAGATATGAAGCCGCACCATCTCAAATTATCATCGCACTGAATTATCACTGGAAAGGTCCTTGAACCATACGTTTCATCCCCTACTTTGGGACATATCACCTTAACTTCTCATTTTGATGTTGTTTTATATCACATATTGAAGTTTTTTTAATGCTGGAGGTCGGAGGGTTCTATAAAACAATAAAATAGAGACACAGTGGATTTCAGTCAGTTGCTGTTACTCCCAGATGCTGTATCTACTACGAACTCCAAATTTACGCATATTCTAGTCCTGTTGCCACACAAAACCTCGGGAAGGCGGCGTTTCGGTATTCATACGGTGGTGGAAAAACAATTACCCAATTTTTAACGCGGGGGGGGGGGGGGGGGGGTTCCCGTTGTGAGAGTCAATGCAACGCCTTTACCTCACTTTGGTTGGCTTCAAACCGGTATCATTAGGGGGAGAATGCCTAGAGGAAACCCAAGGAGTGTCAACACCGGCTTCACTCGAAATTGATAAGGAGCCACAAATTTTGGGGGAATGAACAAATTAGGAAATAATATTTTACATATTATGTCAGATTAGGTATAGAAGGACTAAATGAATCCAATGTATAATGGATAATTTCGGAAGCCGTTAGAGGTCCTTTCTAATCCCAGTAGACCCACTCTCCAATCCTCCAAAGAAAATACGAAGGGTACTTTCCGGTATCGTTCCGTCAGAAGTAGCTTTCAGTAACAATAGATTGCATTAAGGTGCCGCACATGAAATCACCTTCTGGTTCAGGAGATTCACCGGTTTTGCACATATGCATCGACCAGAAATGTAATATTGTACTTCCCAAGAATAATCTGGTGTCACCCGTCATAAGTTCAATGGAATTCACAAGCCGTATCAACAGTTCGTTAAAGTTCTCATCAAGAGAATTTCCTCAACTACAATAGGAGAAATTACAAATAAAGACACTCAAGATGCGAACCAACAAAAGGGTTTAACAAACCCAATGGTCAGGACTAGTCCATTATTAGTGAGCAGTTTGAGGATAAAACGAAATTTTCAGAGTAAACAAATTGTTAGGACGACGTCTGAGTTGATTTGCACGCCTAATTAACCAGTTTGAAGCAAATATTGACAAATGCGTAGACACAACTACAATATTTTGTTTCATTTGGTAAACCAAACTAAAAATTTGTTATAATTTTGTACAAAAGACAAGACGAGAAAAAGACAGGACAAACGAGGTAAGCGTGTAATGAAATGATTCGTTCACCATCAGAGCATGAGACTTTCTAGCGTTTTCGTTTAGATGAGCGGAGAACTCTGCTTATCGGCTGGTTCCTGAGAGCAATGACTTCTTCCATGGCGTAGGTCAAAGAAGAGCTGACGAAACTGCAACAAAGATAACAACAATGAAGCTACAGACTTTGTGAATAAATGACATGGTATGTCCGTGAATGCGCTCATTTCGTTTCCATGAAAAATTGATCAAGTGGCAAATGGACAAATTTTGCGGATTCCTGTTCATACTCTCAAACGAAATTTGGGCAGGTAATAGTGACTAATGTCCGTTTTCAGCAGACAAATCACTATAGTTTTAATATTAACGGGATTTTGGAGGGTTTTTAAATTTAGTAAGGCACTAATGTTTCAGTCAATAATAAATTTAGTAAGGCACTAATGTTTCAGTCAATAATATAAAAGGGAATACGAGGGATTTTGGAGGGTTTTTAAATTTAGTAAGGCACTAATGTTTCAGTCAATAATAAATTTAGTAAGGCACTAATGTTTCAGTCAATAATATAAAAGGGAATACGAAGGATGATACTGATTTTGATTGTCCATTTCTCGATTCAGAAAGACGAAGAAACTTTAGAAGGCTTTCCTCTAAAATTTGTAAATTGTTACTTGGTCACTTTTACCAATTACCCCACGATATGCTAATATCAAATGAATGTCACACAAGTACTCACACATCACTTCCTCGAGAGTTCTTTCGCTGACCTTCTGAGGAAGCCCTTTTCTGCATCAATTTCAACATTATTGGCGTGGGATTGTCCAATTCGCTCATTGTCGGGGATCTGAAATGGAGCACCATTGGTTACTACTTCACAGCAAAGAGAAATACGTGGAAGAAGAAGTAGGTGATGTGGATTTCTATGAAAACTCACTTAGGAGGTGAAATGCGGTCTTCGGACTTCCTATCATTGGCCTTCCTCCGCCCGAGGTGTTCTCTTATGATTTTCTCTGGGTCGCCAGCCAAAACTTGAGCCCAGTTGAAGTCTTCAAAACTCGTGTTTGCTCCTTTGTCAATGTTTCTCGTTACTCGACTGGTGATTCTGATAAACAAAGAGAAACCGTATACGAAGTTAGTCAATCTCAACTAGAATTAAAAGACACTGAACTTATACAATGATCATTTCACCACGAGAAGACTTCATTTAATGAAGTAAATGAACAGTTCTTTTTACAGATATCAAGTATACTAACTCATTGAAATCTGCACAGGGCTTTCGGTTTCCAACTATCATCCGCTTAATTTTTTTGGGACGAACGACGTTTTCTCTTTCCGCAATTCGCTTGAAAGCTTTTTGATCCAGTTTGGCATGCGAATCAAAAGTCACTTTGAGATCACAGCGAAATCCAGCTCGGACGATTGCAGCTCGGAGGAGTGTTTTGATGTATTTGTAGTCGGGTTTGGTGGCGAATTCTAACGAAGCAATGTATGTGAAGTAGTCAAATAATACGCCTGAAAACCAAACAATGTTATAATTGTGGGTACAAGCAGTAAAGCCCGTTGTAATAATCAAAATAAGATGAAATATCTAATCATTGGTAACAATGTTACCAATACGGTTGGTATAGTCTGATAGAACATAATAGGTTCGTTCCAGCGCGGTTGTGAGTTCATTAAAATAGTAAGCGTGAGATCTCGAATGGTGGGGATGAGTTCAGAATTTTTTCAATTCATAAACTGATCCGCTGGAACGCCTTTTGTAACTCCAACATAGAATGCAAGGATGTGGTGGCGTGAGGCGTAAATCAAAATGAACTTCCCTATTATTTTTGTGGTGACGTGACAATTATTCTTGTGTTTGCTGTTTGGCAAGTGTTCCCTTACTCCTGATGTCCATGATACCCAAATTATCATCGTCGAAATCCGAACTACTCGGAGCCCGGCTAGCAGGTATTTCTTCTACCAATTATGAATCATCCAAAAGTTGCAATATTTAGTTGGTATCAAATATTATAATTTTTCGAAAGAAGAAACAAAAAAGGCGCAATGAAGTTTAACGAAAATATTGCAATGAAATGAAATGAGAAAAAAAAGAAGGAGCGTCTATCCACGTTTTCACGTTGGTGATTGCCAGATGAACTAGTTCACAAACTCTAGCTCTGGAACTAACCTAATGAAAGCGCACACGCACATCAGACATTTTGGTCTTGAACTTCCTTAAAAAATTCAACAAATAAGCAGCATAATCAATCTTACTAGGGGGCGGCGGGTGAGCGGGGAAGGCAGTCACAAGAAAGTCCTTGATGTCGAGCATGGCATCCTCTTTGGCCGCCTCGACTCGCTTAGGTTCAGTGAGGAAGTCCTCCCAGGGAAGATTCCCACCCAACCACGCCACGAGGCAGAAGCCCAGTGACTCAAGATCGCTCCTCCTACAGATGACTGTAACACACGCGAGAAGGGACCAAACCCAAGGGCTCAATTAGAAACGATGACATCAACACAATTCCAACAACAATTTGAAATATCAGATTACAACTATTGCATGTCGTTGAGGTAAGTCATAGAATACGTGTGGGGCTTTGCTCCATCACCTACCTGAGCATGAATACTTACTACAACAGATCAGCAGATAACTGCAAGAACGACATAGATAGCAGGAGCGAGCAATACAGCCTAGCCGAGATGACCCTCGACGTAATGCTGTTGAAATGAACTCAAACACAAGCAAAATTCAACCGGTGGACTCCCTGTTGAGCGACAATAGCCACCCAAAACGTTCAAATTCAAACTCAACCACGCATTTCTCACCTTTACACTAAATCGTTAGGTACCTTACTTACTTACATAGGTACTTACTTTGTCTGCATCTCGAATATTTTTCGAACTGTGGAGAAATCAATGAAATAATATTTTCAACAATGGTTCTCACTTCCTTTACCCGTTTTTAACTGTTTTTTTACGACAGTGCCTGGAAATGACGAACTTCCCCTAGCTGTGAGGAGAGGTATTTTTCCTGGCGTTTACATCAAATTCAACAGCTAAGCAATAATTTTCTCTTGACATAACCAACTACAGTGAGAAGAGAAGTGAAGAACGTACCGCAAAAGTGGATTTGAAACTTTCTCGTATATTTTGTAAGAGTGGTAGAGAAAATACAAACATTGATTCACACTCGTCTTTTGTAACATTAAGAAGTGTGATTATCCAGTAATGCATTCTAAGAGTGGGAAACTTATTCATTTCATCACAGCGACGACACCCACGTAGATGGGGCAGCCCCTTTAGAAGTTGAACTGAGGAACATAAAAATCAGTCAGTCAGTTTCGGTGCAGTATTTGCTATGTCGAGGGTCTTGGGAGTTTGTGGATTTGGTCTCAGTTAAATATTCTTCAGGGGAACAATATCCGACATGGAAGTCGGGTTTGGTGAGGAACCTTTCTAATGAGGGTCAGTTGAAAATCATGAGCACACTGAACGAATGAGTAAGCCCAAACTCAAATGCACGATGGCAAGAATGCAATACATATACATAAAGTAAACTTTGTTTTGACATAGTCTCCTGTATAATATTAAGCAGATCGAGATCATTAGTCAACTTACCACCCTTGTGAGAATCACGAGATGAGAATTCGATGGTCCCAGCATTGGCCATCCTATGATCCTGGACAAACTCCTTGTGGGTGCCATCTCTGTACTTATACCTCGCGACCAGTCCGTAGTCAATGAGGTAGACAGGGGCCGATGACTTGGTGGCGGATCCCAGGACCAAGTTGAGCGCTTTGATGTCTGCGTGGATGTAGCCTTGTTCGTGGATGTATTCTAACGCTTCAACCTGTACCAATGAAAGAAGAGGTGCATTTTGAGAAAAATACACAACTCAACATCTCATAAACTCTGGGGTGAATAGTGGGTATCCAATGGGTATGCAAGTCTGTTTGAAATGAGGCCACGCTCCTCGCACAAAATGCGTGTAAACGACAACTTCCCTTCTATAAAGTCTCAAAGTTCTCCCAACTGTATATCTATACTATACCGGACAATTCAATGGCCAACTCGCACCGGTAAATTTCCATCCCAAAATCGTTTCAATTCAGTTGTGATTCAAATTGAATTGTTGCCTTTTATAGTTCTTGACAAGTCAATTGAATCATTCAATTGACTTGTCAAGAACTATAAAAGGCAACAACTGCTGTTATATATTTTGTAATAACATACAGATACAGGTGCTGAGAGATATACAGTGACATACAGAAAGAAGAAGCGTGGACAAATCTTTCAGTTTAATGAATGATTAGTTTTGGCACTGCTACTGTTATGATTTATGGGATTGTGGTTACACACATGTTTGTTTTGACTATGTTGAAAACCTAGTTCGCACTCCCCGATGAAGAGGCCCAAATGATTGCATCAGCCTTGATTGAAGAGGTTGTACGTATACATGGGGTACCTAATGAGATTCACACAGCTCAAGGCCGGAACATCGAGGCGAAGCTGATGTGTTGCTGGAAGCTAAAAAAACGAGATCTACCCCACTTCTCACTCAATCTGGCGGTTTAGTAGAGAAGCTTAACTGGACTCTTTACGTAATACCTAGCCATGTTTGTGTCCGACAATCAAGATAACTGGGATAGTAAGCTGCCACTGTTCCTCCTGGCGTACCGGTGAACCCATCAGGAGACATCGAGAGAAGCTCGTCTTTGGGAGAGACTTACATTTGCCCGACTCTCTTGTTCGCTAACCAGCACAATGGGTAGATTTCACCACCCTCTTCGCATTCAGACATAGAGAAGACCTCTAAGGCAAGAATGAAGACGAATTTGAGGACGCAAAAAGTACAGTCTGACAGGCGGGCCAAAGAAACTCCTAAGCTACAACCCCTGTGGTCAGCTCCTTGGTTTGTTTCTTAGACGGCGGAATAGTCTATTGCATGCGAACCGCCTAGTTGTCCAGCCCCAGGAGATTCAGAACCCCGCATCTGTAGACAAGGTCCTGAAAAACTGAAAAAATAGGGGAGCAGTGCGGTAATACACACGTTTGTAAAAATAGAAGTTTTGTTCATGTTGAAAACCTAGCTGTCGAGAAAATTTGTCATTTTGTTGATTTTGTGAGTAAGGAAGTTACAGTATGTGCTTTCTCATCCTACCCACACTACCACTGACATATAGAAAGAAGAATCAAGCAGTAATACACAATAAAGACAATAAGAAACAAACTTACAACATGTATTGCTAAGGTAAAGGCTGTTTTGATGTGGAACTTATTTCCATGTTTGGTAAGCATTGACTGGATGCTGGCTCCATACTTGGGCATGACAATAAACCTCATCTGCATGTCTCGTAGAAAACATATGCCAAATGAGTAGATGTGGGGCACGCCCAACCACCTTAGTTTCTTTGAGCTCATCCATTCTTCCACTATGAGACACAAAGAATGATAGAAGGGTATTATTGGATGAATAACCACACATAAAGGATTAGTTTCAGCTTTGTCCCAATTCGTTGGAGGGGCTCATTGAGCAAGATAATACAAATAAATGTACAATTAAACATCAATACCAAATTTACAGTTCATTTGGCGTTCAAAGCCAACTGACACAAAACGTGAGCAACTAAAGTCAGTGCAACGTACTCAATTGAAAAATAAAGATTCAGATTCGAAATTTCATCCAACTGGTTCCCTAAATGAGTGATTACGAAAATAAAGATTCAGCCGCACAGCTCACTACATCAAGAGTATATCGTCGGTATCCTCGTAAGTGACAAAAATGCGTTTTTGGAACCGTTGGATACAGAAAACACGTATACACGTGTTGGATACGTTGTCTTATGTAATAACCCTTGTAACTTTGAAAAAAATTCCCCAAGTCACCACGTATGCTCACGTTTGTAGCTTCACCACGTATGTGAGCATCCAACCAGTTGACTAGTGTTAACTCGTAACTGCTGAGATAGAGCGAGCAAGTGTTTTTCAATAAATGAACGGGATTTGCCTAATCTGTGTTTCCAATATTACAAGTGTGCCTGATTGATATTACTGATCGGAGTATGAGAGATTTTTGTGGCTTAAACTACTACTACTATAGTCACGACTAGTCAAAAATTTAGTCAATTTTCAGTGTCAAGTTTGGTATATTCAACATGGTAAGGGCCGGTTATTGTTTCGAGAAATCTTCCAGGATTTACAATAGAATATTCAAGTCCTTTTAGCGGTTTTCTTTCTTTCTAATGGATCCATTGAAGTTCCTCTAATGATGCTTGGTTCTATTTCGGAATCCTTATCCCTAGCGCCACGAAATTTGATCTCAAACACTACCTAGTAATCCTTAACGAGCAAACCAAGTTCTTATAAGCTATAATAAGCAATGAGATGAAAATGTATAAAGTTGATCGTCTAGGTTTGAATTGATCTCTGAAGGCAACTGAAAGCGAGACACTGGAGATGGACTGTGGAGACCGATTGGCAGTATGACAATTCATCAGTAAAAGTAAACACGGAACACATGCATGTAAGAAATGTTTGGAAAATGAAAATCTTCTACTCACAGGTGTCTCTTTTGGCTGCTCGTAGGTAAAAATTTCTCTCCACAAAGAGAGGTCCACTGTTATAAGGTTCCTGTAATTGATTGAGAAACATAAATTACAATGGGGAGAAGAGAATCAACCCAACACAGGAGAAAAGTCCAATGTAGCGGTATTACATCAACTATAAAATATCAAAAGCCTACCATTTTAACAATGTAAGAAGTGTCACTGGAAACTGGTTTCAACAGTTCGTCCGAAGCTGAAACATAATGAAAGGAGGACGTAAATAGGCAGCAAAAAACCAAACCAACAAAGCTCCATCACGGGTAGTACAGAATATTGGTAAAATACCGAGCATTTGGCATTTGCCGAGTCCCATTGCATTTGCACCCTATCCACACATTCGGGATTTGCCAAATATAGAGCATGGACCGAGCATGGAGAAATATTTGTCCTGATAAAATGTCAAGATTTTCTTCAATCCTTTAACGAGCAAAGTCGGTTTGTAAATTTTTTGATTGCAGGTTAGGGCAAATAAAATAAAATAGTGACCTACTTGATTGATAATTGAATTAAAATGGTGGGCACAAAAACTATGTAGAAGAGCACCTGCCCAACTGCAGATATTTACCTATACCCCCTTGAATTCGTGGGGTACCTAGGCACGTACTGAGTATGGTTATTATTAAACTTTAAATGTAATAATACCTACATTAGTAGTACCTAGGTACTTACTGATGAACGTGAGTGGGTTCAATAATAAAACGCATACATCCTTAAATTGCAGGCTATCCATGTATGGAAAGAATCACAAATTTCTTATAACTAAAAAACTGGGAAGGCCACGTAAAATCACAGGGTGCATGAATGTGAATCACAGGGTGCATGAATGTGAATCACAGGGTGCATGAATGTGAATCACCGGGTGCATGAATGTGAATCACAGGGTTTTGTCCGAATTCTCGTTAAACCCCCGCGATAAGAGGGAAATGCACACCCGCAATGCTTCCTAAATACTAGCCCTACATGTGTGGCTGGGGAAAAGGCTCGGTGTTTGACAAATGTTTGTCTCCTTTGATGCGTGAAAGAAACCGCCTGCGAGGCTAGCACTTGCTTAGCAAATACACAAACGCCCGGCCACACATTCGGAGATTTGGCGAAATTTTGCTCAATGTTTGCCAATACCCCATGTGTGGCTGCGGCTGAACATTGGTCCGCTCCGGGGTGGAAGCATTTCAAAGGAAATATCTTCGGAGGTGTTTAACCCTTCCCCAGCGTTCGCAACCCGTGTCGTGTCGATTTGTACTGTAATTTCGCCCCCCCCCCCCACCTGTACGACCAGCCTTTTTCCTGAAACTTCAACTCAGGCGGCTTCTACTAGCTTGTCCTCGGTTTCCAAAAAGTTCGCTAACCACCAACCCCGTTTCCTCTTCCTGCAATTCAATAGGTATGTGAGCTACCACTTGCTGATGAGATGCTATGACTGAAATAGGAGCGGTGGATTCTGATTGCCCCCTTACATCAAATTTGATACGGAGCGATGTTACAGTGGTCACATTCGTTAAAAAACCCTCCAAAATGAAAGTTGTCAAGTAGCTGCCATTTATGAAACGGTTGCTCAAGTCTGAATGTGATTAGCTGCTGGATTGACGGTGTAAACAATACATGACATAATGTAATACATTATGATGTGGATAAACATTGCTATAACATATAAAATCCCTTGTATCTTCGAATGACCCAGGTTTTGGAATAGGAGAATAATTTCTGAGACAATGAAGATCCTTACCTAGGAAAATCTCTCCGAAGGCACCAACTCCAATCGTCTTGCCAAGTCTCCATTTCTTCCCAGTCACATCTACAATAACATCCGCCCCCCGCGTATCAGGCGCCTTGAAACTCGTCACTGGGCTCCTTCTCTTGTGAATTGTCATACTGTCACAATATCTAGGTGCCATTCCTAAATATAAACAAAAAAACACGACGAAGACAACTTCAATAGAGAAACCGAGCAAAAAAATCAGTTTAAAAAAAAAACCTAATCGCACCATCGCTTAAGCAATGTTTTTGACGATCAATTAATTTGTGATATGAAATTCCGATCATAACAATCGACACCTGAACCAAATCAATAATAAGACATCTCAACCAACACATACTCGAAGAAACATTCCGTCAAAAACACTGAAATAGAGAGAACTCAATCATACCTCATCTGCGTCTTCATTTATTTAAGAAACCGACGGTGGCAATGGGAGCGGAACTCGGACTGGTGATGGTTTCACACACAAAACTTCAAATTAACCGATTACAAAGAGGTACATACTTTCACATACCTAAACGGAATTTCGGCACGTCAATCAAAAGCGTTCAACGCCATCAACCGCAAACAAAGCCCAGGTAGACATATTTGATTTTTCGAGTTTCTCGTTTCGATCAATCCCAGCCTTCTAGATCGTGGTTCGTTGACCCAAGACTGCATAACCTTGAACTTTACATAGAAAAAATACGTCATTTGAGTGAAATCCTTACTTTCTGAGTCCGGCATCTTGTTCCGTGGAGGAAGTAGGCTAACGACAGTGTATAACCTTCGTGTTTGTTACAAATATCTTCTATATAATTATGTTTCTACTTGTTGTTCTTTGACATCCGTGTGTTGGTCTACTTTTAATCGAATTTCCAAATAAGTGTGCCTTATTTCCGTTTCAATAAGATCATTCAATTGGCATCAAAGGTTATACTAGTGCTATGCAGCCAATGAGGTTTGGAGTGAAATGCTTGCCACGAACTGCACTAACTACTTTTACGAGGTAACATTCTACACTTTCTCTCTACGTAACGTTATTCTAAAAATGTAGGATAACGCAATTCATGGCATAATAATGGGTTGAAGTCATCAGCAAATGAACAACATTATATACAACTGGATATACAACAGTCGTGCTCAAGAATGCTCAGGTTCATAATTGAGGTTCCCTACAGATAATCTGGAATGCCACATTCCCTCGCGATATGTTCAATATATTATGCGAACTGCATTTTTGGAGTCAAAAAGATGGGATCATCGTGAACAATTTAGATTTTGGAGCGTTCGTGTATCAGGACAGAAAGTCTGGTTCTTCCTGTCCCATACAAGATGGGAAGAAGTTGTTCTGCGAAGGGCGCGGAATCGCATTTTCACTTCATAACAAAAGACCTAAAAAGCTGAGAGATTCCCTGGCTGAATTTGAGGAGGTTTTCTACGACAATCGTCTCGTGCTTTTGGAATGGAAATGTTCTTCTGTAATACGAGCAGTTTTTGATGGCGGCTTGCAGTCTTACGTCAAAATTAATTTACATTCTGGAGATCCCGAGGAATTCGTCCATGATAAATTTGTAATTGGTAAATTGGCCTCCAATTATGTATCTAATGTGGCCATATATTCACATCATGCGGTCTTTGCCTTTACAGACAACCACTTGTTGCATGCGTACTTATCGAAACCTTCTTTCGCTAGTACTACAATAAAAAAATGGAATACCCTTGACGTCAAGTTGCAAAACGTTGAGCTGTCCGGGCCATCAGGTCGGCGCCTTGACAAGATTTTGTCATTCAATGTCACAGGTGATATGATATTGATGTGGTGGAAATGCGGAAAAGATGAGGTCTATCCCTGGAGCCCACAAGTCAAGGCCGAAGATCGTGCCAATGTTCACATCTACTCCGTGAATGGTACCAAATTCGATCTGCTTTGTTACTATCGAACCAAATTCGATCCCGTCAGTATAGTTTTCAGCAGGATACATCATTCGACGATCTACACTATCCAACAGAGGGTAACTGATGATGGAGAGGTCACCTTAGAGTGGGAGAACTCAACTTTGGACTGTAGAGTTTTGCAAAACAATTATTCACTTTCGCTGCCGCTCTCCACCCACGTATCTGCCATTGCTCTCAGTCCCAGAGAAGACAAACTCCTAGCAACCTGTATTGATGGGTCTCTCTTAGTTGCTGACAGCTACGGAAACGTTACCAACCGCGTCAGAACAAATCTTATCCCAAGCTTGGCGTCTTGGCACCCAGATGGGGCTCTTATCTTGATTGGGAATAACAAAGGTCAATTGCAGTGGTTTGACAGCGCTTTGGCGCCTATAACATGCCAATTAATCAACCACGATGCCAATTCTTCTACTTTGGACATTGGTTGTTATTTCAAATATCAGCCCAATCTCGTGGGAATTCATTGGAATCGTCGTGTCAATGCTCCATCATACGATGATCACAATGATTTTATACTTTTGCATTTTGAGAAGGGACCACTCGTTGGAGTGAAACTTTTCAGGCCTCATGAGAAAAAACTGTCGGCCGATACCATCGCCTACCAGTATCTCACTTTTGGTGCATATAGTAGTGCGCTAAATCTTCTGCACACCATTGACTGGGAGGTAGATTCAGAACTTGCAATGGCAACAATGCAATCCATAGTTTCATTTCTTATGAGGCAGCCATTATCTCCTACCACCGAATCTGCCATTGAAAAGGTACTGGGCTTCTTCTTGAGCCCAATTAGACCAATTCCTGATGACATTGCTTCAGAAGTTGTAGATGGAGTACTTGATCTGGCTAAGAGATTCTTCCATATGCTTGTAAGATACCAGTGCTTCGACAAAGCCTTTAGATTAGCCATTGACCTGAACAAGAAAGAACTGTTCATGGATCTGCATTACTACTGTAAAGATTTAGGCAACCATGTGATGGCTGCTGCAGCTTGGGAAAGAGCAGACGACCTGTTATGCTCTAGTTGTGAAGATGGATCTGAATCTAGTTGTGATTGCTCAGAATCACACTCATCCAGTGAAGGCTCCAGTTCATCCGATGTGGAAACTGACTCAACCAAAGATCTCCGCACCAAGATAGTTCCGCCGCTACCCATTTTTAGTCCTCTTGAGTCTGCTAGAAACAAATTGGGCTATTCCAGCATTTTGCAGCAACACAATTATCGCCGTAATCCTCCTAATAAACCCACCCCCACGAATATTATACCTAATCGTTTGGATTCGCCACCCTCTCCTTTCAAGAGAACCACGAACTGTTACCCACCATCGACTTGTGTTGCTGAATACTTGAAACAAGATTCAATAGGCAGCGGGCTTCGGAACGGGGTTGATTCTCTGATTGAAGATAATTGCTTGGCCCATCATTCAAACATCCCATCTAGTCGAGCACCGTTGCAGTTCAATACCCACCCAAATGGTCAAAGCCGGTACATTGATCAGCAGCCAACAAACGACATGCTGTTGTGCCCCAAAGTTCTCTCAAGTATCAATTTCGATCAGAATATTGGAATACCATACACCCTGAAAGTGGCCAATGCCAGGCGTAAAAATGTTGAGCCATCCAATGAGGAGTACATGATTCAAAGTCCTCCTCATGATTGGCGGCTGGGTGCCCCAGGATTGGTGGTCGACCCAGTTTGTTCGCGGTTACATCCAAATGCGGCTCAAACCCGAGGCTTTCAAAGAAATGCCTTCAGCAATGATCGCGTTAGACACCAGCCCGACGGCTTAGCAGCGCCTGGAAACTTCTCGGAATCTCCTCCTTGTGTCTCCATCGACACAACGCAACCATTCCGTCCTTCAATTCAACGGGGTTCTCTGAAGCCGAACGGCGTCCAGTCTCTTGTCTACAATTGGGGATCTCACCTTAGTACAAACTGCAAGCCTTCATTAGGTGAAAATCATCAATACAGCCCTTTAAAATCTACCCTAAGCTCCACTCCGGACGTCATCGATGTGACCAAGAAGTGTCCCGAACAACCTATTGTAGCTTCAGCTGAAACCGAAGACGGTAAAATAAAAGTTGTACATTTCGGTTTAGTATGAATCTCATAAGGAGAGATGTGTGAATGGGGTTAAAAAAATGATGAGGGATTGTAAGATAGTGAAATACGAACCTGTGCACTGACCAGTATGTATTCACCTAGAAATGAGTCTAGAAACTAGGTAGTTTTACAAACATTAAGCTCAAGGTTTTTTCACCTGGACAATAAGAAGTATCAAAGTACTCATAACTGCACTGTAGTGGTCCCATTTGGCTGCTGTAGAACCCATCCAAGTCCTGACTCCTTAACCCCGTTCGGTTTATTTATTAATCAAAAAAATTACTGTGGATTCTTATAGTTTATTCCATTCCAAGAGCATTGCTTTCAGCCGCTACACCGTCCATACGTGGAGCCTGATTGCAAAAGCTTGTAACTCATCACTGTGATAAGTACTTCCAAAGTAAATCTTGTGCTCATTAGGTACAGTATTCGTAAGTGGTATAATATTATATTATAATATTTATTAAGTTTAGTTATATAAAAGGTTCTGAGTGAATCTTTTTTTGTTTTTGTTAATTTTATCGTCAAATTGATTTGTGGTTAGAATCAATTACTCTGTGTAGTCTTCAAACATACATTCGCCAGTGTTTTTTTAATCAATCGTACACATTTTTATTCATTTGAACGTTGAAATTTACGTTACTGGGAAATTTTTCATTTACGTACTTCATTTTGAACCAGCCTCAACAAATTCAATCATTTATACAATAAATTAATCCAATGAACAATTATAGCTATAGTATTTAATCCGTCCCAATGTTATATTCTGAGAAGTATTTATGAAATCCTGAAACGATTTTTATCTAGTGTATATTTATTATAGCATGAAGTACTGTTTATTTATTTTTGTTATTTGGAATCACATTTTGATAAAGTTTATATGCTGAAACGCCTCGATTTCATTCGCTAACTACCTTCTTATTTCCCACGTGTTTATGCGTTCAACGTAGTACAATTTCAATTTAACAAATTCAAAATAGATACCCTCAATATATTAATATTTTGTTGAAACTCCAAATTAGAACAGTCTGTCTCATTTATTTCATTTGAATAATTATATCCGTCTTAACGTTTATTGACACATTTTTAGGGCATTTCAAGCCTAGCTTCTAAAGGGGTTTCAAAACGTATTGTAATGGAAAAAAAAAAAAAAATGGTTTGGGATTGTTCATTTAGAGTATAATTAACTATCGTAATGACTGCAAATATTTCGGTTTAATAAAAGAAAATGCAATAATGCAGTTTTACCTAATTATGTTTTCGATGCAACTAAAAAAGAAGTGAGAGCCGTGTGGTGTTAGGCTTCTCCAGTACAACACCATAACCAGGTAACTTCTCCCAGGCTTTCGAAATTTGATGTGACGTCGCATCAGGATATCTGAAAATGCTGGCTGTGTCCGAAAGCTACGGGTGTTTTTCAAGTACCTACTTGCAGGGCCTTCTTTTCTCCAATGCTAAAAGGAGGTATCGCATCCGCCCATTGCATGCAGGAAAAGGATGTCCTTCCAATCAAATTTTAAGAAATGCAACGAATATAAGACGCTTTGGAGGTTGCGTCTTCCCCTCTTCTGGAAATAGATGTTATTTTCGGAAGAACCCAATGCCTCCAGTAAAACCAGTAGGTCGACATCTTCACAGCTAGAGAGATGGCAGTCTCCACTATCAAGACATCGGCTTCTTCTTCTGCCTGCTTTACCTGAATACCATCAGCTCCTATTTCTGACATCAGCAAAGCTTTACAATTTTTCTCGTTTGCACAGGTTGCCTGAAATTTGACCTAATTCTTAAAAATTATATGATTATCAACAAATTCAAGTTTTCAACTATGAAGAGATCCCGATCAAATATAGATTTCGGATATTAATAAAGTCGATATTAAAAACCTCGCACTGTCGATTGTGCTTTTCAATCTTTTCAACTATCTAATATTTATTAGGAACATTTATAGGTGGACATTTCAAGGGATTGCAGGCGTATTTACACTGATTACGTAGGTAGTAAAGGGCTTTTCGCTGAAAGGAGATTGGAGTATTCTAGAATTCTTGTTATTATTGCCAAACACCGGCTTTCCGGCAAAAACTATGCTCTCAAAACTTTGAAAAGAAGGTAGTCAATACAAATGCAGTTAAATAAAAACAGTTTATTATCAAGGTTTGGTGAAATATCGAATAATTCATAAATGACTTTAAACTTGGAGAAATTTCGGAGGTAGATCTAGGGCACTGAATGTTAAGTAGAACTACAGACTAGAATTGATGTGCTAAGAACACTCACAGGTTCTACAAATAATGATGAAACACTCACAGGTTCTTCAAATAATGATCACCCTCAACAAAGGTTTGAGCGGAACAGACATTGATAAAAGTGGAGATGAATAGGTAATATGGAACCAGAGTTCACAGATGAAAATTGAACTAGTTATCCACTGGGTTCATTCCTTATACAGATTTAACAGAATCTGATGAGGAAGGAACTATTTTCAAGAAACGACGACGAATTTGGCGGACCATGAAAGACCCCTATTATTTGCAGACGAGGATGGGATCCAAATTGTGGTGTTTAAAATAAATGGGACGCTATCACATTATAGATTTAATTCATGCTTCAAGCAGAGCGAGTGGAGAACAGGGAATATCAGGTGGCAGGTTAGCCAACATAACAGCCCCTCACAATATGAAATCTCCAGTCTCATGCGTTGGGTGGGTCGTTTTTGGTGGGACCACAAAACAGATTTGCTAGTTTTGAGACAAAAATTCAGTGTAATATAGGTATTTAATCATATAAACATGTTGTGCTTTTTTTGTGCACAAATAATATAATATTAGTCGATGCCATGTTACTTACAAAGTTTGTTGGGAAAAAGGGGATTCATAAGATTTTCGGGTTCATCACATGACTGATTAGTTGAAGGTGCACACGAAAAAATTATTGGACGCTATTCCAGAAGGAATTTGGGCTAAGAAGTACTTGAAAATAGATGTTGAATAAGTCACAAACTGAATACATATTTGACACTTCTAATCGGTGATGATCGATGGAGTAAGCAGCCCAGAGGAATTTACGCCCAGTGTGTTACCTTCCCAGGCCAACTAACGCAGGCCCCAAAGCCTCGAGCCAAATGCCCCGCTCCCACTAGCACTCATGCTACTGCAGGGTTCAACGAATTGAACTCTACAATACAACATTTGTGTTTTATTGTTTTCTTTTGAATGGAGGTAAGTGACGTATTGCATTTTAAAGACTTTATTATATTGTATATAAGACAAACCAGGTCTAATCGTAGCATTATTATTATATATCATTATTATTTATTATATTGTATATAAGACAAACTAGGTCTAATCGTAACCAAAAGATTGGGATTAATGATCAGTATAAAAAAAACCACTGGAAATTCAGTCACATTGGTTCATCATTTCACGTCTTGATCAGTGGCGGATCTACGGGGTGGGACTTTTGGGCTGAAGCCCCCCCCCCTCCCCCCCTCACAACCTTGAAAACTGTAAGAATGTAAAATTTATACCAATATAATTAGTTTGAAACTCGTAAAATACATTCATTAGCAAGAATGACCTAATTCTGCCGTGCTAAGATAAAGTCCCCTATCGACCATTTTGGTGTTTTTGGAGTTGGGCACATGCCTGCGTAGATCTCGACGTGGCGCGTCTTTTCTGCCAAGGTAGAATTTCCTATCTCCATTGGAAAGGTTCGAAAAAAGACTTTATCTTATCTCCAGTTTGATGATCTGGGCCCCCTTCCTCATTAACTGCATTTTTGTCGACATGAAAAAATTGGAGATAGGTGGTTTTAACTTACGGCGGCAGAATTCCACTACTACGTCTTCAATTGTATGATATCCGTAAACTTTTCAATATTCTGTATAATGTGACACCGCAGGATCGCCCACCAAGGCTCCATACGGGCCTGTGCGATCATTCACCGTGTCAAACATTGACATATAAAATTCTACATCCGCCACTGGTCTTGGTCATGAGTAATGAGATGAAATATTGTGTCTTAGTTGGAGTAGGTGACCACATGGTCCACTATGAGTGAGGATTAGTCACTCAGTGACAGAATCATCAATATTGAATCTAAATTCCTGACCGACCTCATATAGAGTGATGGGTACATTGGTGACGTTGATTCCAGTGATTCACTATTCAAAAACAAACAAAATAAATCGATAGAAGTTCGGCTGCTCACTATAACTGTTCAGTTACAATGAGAAAAGACTTGACAGCTCCTCCCACCTTCCCATATTTACATAGCCTTGTCTATTCCGATCTAAACTGAACATTATAAGTAGCTTTATAGAATTTGTTATGACCATTCGCTAGAAAAATTGTAATTTTGTTTAAATGTCTTTGAACTTGGGATTATATTACATACCAGGGATTATGGAGACACGTAAAATGTAGAGATCAAAGTCAAAGTATAAACTGTGGATCAAGGATTCTCAAACAAAGATTGAAACTTGTACTACTCCATCTTCCAGGTATAATAGGAGAGGGGAGGGATGGAAATGCAAATGAAGAGTTAGGAAGATGTAAGATAATATCTTACATATTACCATATTATGGTCCTTAATTTGTTTCTTGAAGGCTGTGAATGGTGCTCTAAGATATTGGGAATGGTTGGTAACGTTTTAAACTACCTACACTTCTCAAAGTACACATGCTATACAATCGGTGTCTACTGCTTGATGAGGGGCCTCTCCGAATGTTACGTCATGGAACATGATGATCACAGACCCATTGACCAGATCAACTCAGAGTCAGTTTCCAAGGTAACAACCTCGCTGTCACCGTAGGTGTTGGAACTGCTTATCAATCCGCCGAACTTGATGGAATTAGATTGCAGGTTCCATTTAAGGCCTGTCGTCGTGATAACATTTTCTTTCGGCTCGAAAGGGAGGATAGCGCACCACTGCTGTTTGTCCCTGATGTGTTGGGGTATGTGGATGACGTGCTTCCCTCGCCTCAAATGCCACGTGAGAGATTGGGCCGATAGGATGTACAAGGACGGATTGCCGTCAAGTTCAGGCCCGAGTCGGAGAGTGTTGAGGTTAGAAAACGTCTGATCTATTCGGCCAGAGGATTCGCTAATTGCCACCACAGAGTCCAATCGAGATTTACTCCTGTGAAAATTTTGAGATGTTGAGTGCAATCGCCTTATTTTAATATAAACCACATTTTCCCTCAATGGTTCAGAATTTGTTCTGTCCAGATCTCTATACAAAATATTTGAAGGAATTAGCTAAAATATTGAGTGTGAGTCTACCGTAGGATCCACGCTCATATTGATGTGTTTTGTTCTTCTATTTTATGAACGAACGGCTGGTTGTACTGTGCTGCGGAGGTTAACTAGATTAATATTTAACGTTTCCGAGATATGGGGCGCTACTCACCAACACTTATCTTAGTTGAATTTTAGCCAAAGCGTGACTTGGAGAGAAAATGCATTTCACAAATAACTGATACGAGCCTAGGCTTATTTTGACTGTTGGTCAAGAGAATTCATATTTTGGCAGATAAATGTGAGAGAGCCTCCGTCTAATGGTTAATTATTGAAAATCTCCCCAACAAAACTATTATAAACCAAAAGAGAATCAGAAATTTCCTAGAATACCATAGAATCTACCAATCTACACAGTGACCTGTGATCTCTCAATCCTCCTCTATCCTCGTTCCTTCTAGTACTTCAGATAGACCAGATGTCTAGATAGTTTCATTCACAGACTAAATGAATTGTGTATAGGTAACCTAGTACTAAGGGCACTGAATTGTGGATAAGAGGCAGATTTAGTCAGATTTCATAGATGTTGTAGAGAACCTTATCGATGGACCAAGGGTTCGGCCCAATTTATCCAATCATTGAAGTGGTATAAATAAATAAGAAATGGGTGGGCCGAAATTGAGTAGGGAATTGACAAAACTACTACTGAGCCAGTTACTAACACAACACCCCATTTGGAGAGGATTGTCTGGTCCTCTTTTCAAACAAACACAATAATATTGCTTGTGTTAGTACAATAATATTATTTTAGCTCATCACTCCAATTATTTTATATAATTGTAGGACTCACAAGGACATTGTATGCAGAACATGTATTTAGACTGAAAATCATCAACTGTTCAGCGTTTTTACCTCGAGATCACGATCCTCAGAGCTTTCTCAAAATCCGTGTAGTCCTGGTCGGGGGTATTCACTACTTCACATCCACCGCTGCGGCATTTGGACAGAGTTTCTGATTGGACCGAATCAAAATCCCCTGATACCAAATCGGGAAAAGGTTTGGTCACAGCAACATTGTTTTCCTGGAGAAATGTGAACCACCTGTCTGTACCTGGTAATTACAAGAAAATATTCGATTTTATAGTGGTAAGGTGGTAAAAATTAACATACTACAACAAAACAAAACGAAAACTGAGGACATGAAGATTATGAAAATACTCCTATGTGATTCATGCTCTGGTACAATAGCCAAGTTACACTTTAAGTACCAACATAAGTAATAAGCAATAAGATAAGCACTCTTTAATGACAGAGGGATGTTAAAGTATAAAAGAAGATTCTTCAGCCTCATCCAAG